>JARSSU010017496.1:0-18175 GCA_029619165.1 Eurosta solidaginis | reverse complement strand
TGCTTTACCACAACTCAGTTTTTTATAACACGCTGAAGTTAAGACGGTGAAATTTAGAAGAGCTATTACATATTTAGAGAGTCTGCATATGCTCCAGATTCTGATCTCTGGTCAAGCCTAGATTTAATGTGTATAAGTCTGATAAGTGCCTGAAACCAAGAGGACTTATTCGACATAGGGTATATCGAGTAGTAGGATGCAGCGTATCAAACGAAGCCATCAAGCGTACTGAAATACTAGAGATGGCAGAATCGACATCAGTGCAAGCCTAGAGAGCCGACCCAAATCTATGCGGAAGCCAACAGATCATTGAGCTTATAAAATTCGCTTTGTAGAAGCATCTAGATCGGGGACGAGACTGTACTTGAATCCTACGGGGTAGCTGATATCATGATGTCTCTAGCTTAGGGTGAAGAGGGTCTTCTTGAAGGGATAAGGGTGGAATTTGCATAAGGGCAGTACCCACCGAGCTATCCACAATTACTAACCCAGCATTTTATTTCCACTTTTTGGAACATGTTAATCTGTAAAAGAGATGAGTCTAACAAGCATTGAGAAACTCTGTTGAAGCAGTGGGAGTTAAAGAGTTTGGATCACTTATATTAACCCAACTAACTGTTGGCCAGTTAAAGTCACCACTACAGTCGATCGTTATCTCCCAACTGCGAATGCAAAATCGCAGATGGCCGAGCTAGTGACTAGCATAAACATATCCGAACGAGGTGGTATAATACGAACAGTCAAACAATTACGCTATAGCTACCGAATGAAAGCCTAACTGCTATGAATTCGATATGAGAGATATTGTCCAAGCGAAATCCAACATCAGATGATAGGTATAGTATTCAACAGCAATAAGGACACCTCCCCGCTCTAGAGATGCGATCAGACCGATAAACAACATATTTATTATAAAAACCTCAAAATATAGAATTTTATTATCTAGCTTTGTGCAGAAAAGTTGAAAGAATTAAGGAAGAATGGAGCAGAAGCATGGACCATGACAACAGCAGATGAAGCGGGCTTTTGGGAGTGTTCGAGAGAAAAGTTCTTCGAAAGATTTATGGACCTCTACGCGTTGGCGACGGCGAGTACCGAAGAAGAATTAATGATGAGCTCTGTACGAGCTATAATCAGACATCAACATAGTCCAGCGAATAAAACGCAGCGGCTGCGCTGGCTATGCCATGTTTATGCGAATGAAAGATGAGTCTCCGGCCAAGAAATTGTTTCTATCGGAACCCGCCTATGGAACAGAGGTAGAGGGCGGCCCCCACTCCGTTTGGAAGGACCAGGTGGAAAACGATTTAAACTCCCTTGGTGTGACCATTGGCGCCGTTGACGGAGCGAAGGAGCGACTGGCGCGCCTGTTCACGGCCATAACCGTTAGCACGGTTAAGCGCCAATTAAGGAAGGAAGGAAGGAACAGGTTTTGATCGTAAACCACGAACATTTGGTAATTAATGAGAAGACGGGACAGATCAGCAATTACCCTTTGTGTTGTTATTACTGTGGTTCGTCATGCCGTTTTGTTGGCTGTAATAAAACAGGCCCTCGCCTTTCTTGTGAACAAGTCCAAATGTATGCTTAGGACCAAAAGAGGAATCAAGTACCTATATCGATATATTCATCTAAAAGAGATATTTTAAATGACGAGATATCTCTCTCATATTTAAAGTTAATTTATACACATTGATGTTACTAGTGGGTGCAACACCAAGTTTAGAGCAAACGTAATGAGCAATATCATTTTGCGGTAAGCGAGGAGTGTAATCGGGGACACAAATACAGCCCTACGAGGCGGCGACACGGCAGTCACCTGCAAAGGAGTAGCGGATAGCGCACCAGAGAGACTGGGAAGGTGCGACCGTTATAGGACAGTTGATAGAAACGCATTGCTTGACCTAGCGTTGGTTATTCGAGCCAGTCAATGAAGTACTATTGTTCTCGAGATACACTTGTATCGCTAGCAACAGCCCAGGATCATTTGGGATATCTTCCGGCTAATTTCTGGATGGTTTTCGGTATTCATCCGGAATCGCGTCAAGGTAATTTCGGGACTTTTGCGGGATCATTTGGGGTACCTTCCGGCATAATTTCTAGATGGTTTTGGGAATCCGTCTGGAATTCCGTCGGGGTTATTCTTATTCCCTTGGTGTGACCAATTGCGCCGGTTGACGGAGCGAAGGAGCGACTGGCGCGCCTTGTTCAACGGCCATAACCGTTTAGGACGGTTAAGCGCCAATTAAGGAAGGAAGGAAGGAACAGGTTTTGATCGTAAACCACGAACATTTTGGTAATTAATGAGAAGACGGGACAGATCAGCAATTACCTTTGTGTTGTTATTACTGTGTTCGTCATGCCGTTTTTTGGCTGTAATAAAACAGGCCCTCGCCTTTCTTGTGAACAAGTCCAAGTATGCTTAGGCCAAAAAGAGGAATCAAGTACCTTATCGATATATTCATCTAAAAGAATATTTTAAATGTCGAGATATCTCTCTCATATTTAAAGTTAAATTTATACACATTGATGTTACTAGTGGGTGCAACACCAAGTTTAGAGCAAACGTAATGAGCAATATCATTTTCGGTAAGCGAGGAGTGTAATCGGGACACAAATACAGCCCTACGAGGCGGCACGGCAGTCACCTGCAAAGGAGTAGCGGATAGCGCACCAGAGAGCTGGGAAGGTGCGACCGTTATAGGACAGTTGATAGAAACGCATTGCTTGACCTAGCGTTGGTTATCGAGCCAGTCAATGAAGTACTATTGTTCTCAGATACACTTGTATCGCTAGCAACAGCCCCAGGATCATTTGGGATATCTTCCGGCATAATTTCTGGATGGTTTTCGGTATTCATCCGGAATCGCGTCAAGGTAATTTCGGGACTTTTGCGGGATCATTTGGGGTACCTTCCGGCATAATTTCTAGATGGTTTTGGGAATCCGTCCGGGGTTATTCTGGAAACTTTTCGGGACAATTCCGGATCATTTGGGGACCCTTACGGCATCATTTCTGGATGGTTTTCGGGATCCTTCCGGGATCCCGTCGGGATCATTTGGGGTACCTTCCGGCATCATTTCTAGATGGTTTTGGGGAACCGTCCGGGATCCCGTCGGGGTTATTCTGGGACCTTTTCGGTACAATTCCGGGATCATTTGGGGACCCTTACGGCATCATTTCCGGATGCTTTTCTTGACTTTTTTTCTACTAATATGGGGTCATTTGGGGACCATTTCGGTATCATTTTGTATTTATTTATTTATTTATTATTTAAAGTCGACGACAAACTATGGTCGACTGCGTAGTATAAAAGATATATAAATATACAACTCAAAAGTTAAAATTTAAGATATATCGAGATTTCAATAATTTTATATTACAAACAAAGATATATTATTGAACATTACACTTTAATTTCAGAATATAATAATAATAGAAATATGAGCAGAAATAAGATCTTATACCGAGATCTTATACAGGCGGAATGCATCAGATTCCGCTCAGCATGGTTTCGGAATGCAGTGGTTTCCAATCTTGCTGTTGGAATGCAACAAGATTCCAATCAGCATGTCATGGGAATCCGGCATTGCTAAGAGTAGTGTAATGAGGATACGCCAATGAGGATACGCCAAAAATAACATGACCTGTGTTGTCGGAATGCACCGGATTCCAATCAGCTCGATGCCTGACCCATAAAATTATACTGCCGGAATGCATACGATTCCGGCCAGTGACTCATGAAAAGCATGTTTTTACGTTGTTGGAATGCACCAGATTCCAATCAACACAGTACTGTCTTGTTCCTTCTTAATGATACATTTTGATAAATGTTCCTCCATCCTTATACGAGATAGTGACTGTTTTTTTACGGAAGAATAAATACAGCAAATTAAATTAGTTTGTATCTCTTAAATTAGATAGGCAAGTGTTGCATTACGTATAGTGGCAAAAGTACATTCAAGACTGATACAGCTATACAAGTCATTGTAGTGCGTGCACCAGATAAGAAGAGGATTATTTTTAGCAAAGTTTCGTCGACAAAGGGGTAATAAAAGAAACGTAGTGTCTGGATACTCTACTTCAAGCATATTTTCGTGATCCGTCCGGGATCCCGTTGGGGTCATTTCGGTACTTTTTTCTCGACTGATACGGATCATTTGGGCACGCTTTCGGCATCATTTATGGATAGTTTTCGGATCCGTCTGGGATCCCGTCGGGGTCATTTCGTGACTTTTTTCTACTAATACGGCATCATTTGGGGAACCTTTCGGCATCATTTCAAGATGATTTTCGTGATCCATCCGGGATCCCGTCGGACTCATTTCGGGACTTTTTCTCGACTGATACGGGATCATTTGGGACCCTTTCGGCATCATTTCAAAATGGTTTTCGGGATCCGTCAGGGATCCCGTCAGGCTCATTTCGGGACCATTAGGGGATCATTTTAGGCCCTTTCCGGCATCATTTCTGGATAGTTTTCGGGATCCCGTCGGGGTCATTCCGGGACTATTTTGGGATCATTTGAGGTACCTTCCGGCATCATTTCTAGATGGTTTTCGGGATCCGTCCGTTATCCCGTCGGGGTCATTTTGGGACTTTTTCTCGACTGATACGGGATCATTTGGGCACGCTTTCAGAATCATTTATGGATAGTTTTCATATCCGTCCGGGATCCTTTCGGGTTCATTTCGGGACGCCCTCACCCCATCTCCACCGCTGGTGCAAAATCTAAAAATTGTTATAACTCAATATAAATTTTCGCCTACGTCAATAATTTTTGGTATCTGGCTCATACAGATCGAGATCTAAATAATTTTGGAAAAACGATCGGTGGTGCTCTCCGTCTCCTCCCGCTATCCTCCCTCCATCAATTGTTTTTATTAGCACGCTTTTATTAGCTTTTTTGTTTGTAACTTTTCATTCGCTTCAACGCGTCTGCTGCCTTAATTACATGCTTTTATAATTAGCTTCACCTTATTTGTAATCCCGTTAGGTCATATCGAGACCCTTCCGGTATCAATTCTGGATGGTTTTGGGATCTGTCCGGGATTCCGTCGGGGTTATTTCGGGACTTTTTCGGGACTATTTCAGTACCATTTTGGGACCCGGGATAATTTCTGAATGATTCTGGGGATACGCCCAAGATCCCGTCGGAGTTATTTCGGGAATTCTTCGTTAGTATTCCATGATCATTTGGGTATACTTCCGGTATCATTTCTGGATGACTTTCGGGATCCCTTTAGGGTCATTCCGGAACTTTTTCGGGACTCTTTCGGGATCATTCCAGGATGGTTTTCGTGATCCCGTTATTTTGGAATATTTTCGGAATCATTCATTCGCTCCAACGCGCCAGCTGTCATATTAACATGGTTTTTATAATTAACTTCACCTTATTTCTAATCCCGTTAGGGTCATATCGAGACCCTTCCGGGTTAATTTCTGGATGGTTTTCGGGACCCGTCAGGATCCCGCCGGGGCCATTTCGGGACTATTTCGCGATCAATTGGGGACCCTTCCGGCATATTTTCGGGATCATTTGCGTACCTTTGAGAAATAAATTCTTGATGGCTTGCGGGATCATATCGGGACATTTTAGGGGTCGTTTTGGGTCCCTTCCGGCATATTTCTGAATGGTTTTTGGGATCCTTCCGTGATCCCGTCGGGGTCATTTCGGGACTATTTCGGGATCATTTGGGGTAACTTCCGGCATCATTTCTATATGGTTTTCGGTATCCGTCCGGGATCCCGTCGGGGTCATTTTGGGACTTTTTCTCGACTAATACGGGATCATTTGGGCACGCTTCCAGTATCACTTATGGATAGTTTTCGGATCCGTCCAGGATCCCGTCGGGGTCATTTCGGAACGCCCTCCCTCTCCACCTCTGGTAAATTGTTATAACTCAATATAAATTTTTGCCTAAGTCAATAATTTTTGGTATCTGGCTCATACAGATCGAGATCTAAATAATTTTGGAAAAACGATCGGTGGTGCTCTCTGTCTCCTCCCGCCATCCTCCCTCCTTCGCTTTTATTAGCTTTTTTGTTTGTAACTTTTCATTCGCTTCAACGCGCCTGCTGCCTTATTTACATGCTTTTATAATTAGTTTCACCTTATTTGTAATCCCGTCAAGGTCGTATCGATACCCTTCCGGGACCATTTCTGCATGGTTTTCGGGATCTGTGCGGTATCCCGTTGATGTAATTTCGGAACTTTTCTGTATAGTTTTCGGTTTCTGCCCTTTATCCCGTCAGGGTTATTTTGCTACTTCCTAGGGACTATTCCGGGATCATTTGGGGATCCTTCCGGGATCATTTCGGAACTATTTCGGGATCATTTGGGGACCCTTCCGACATCATTTCTGGTTAGGCTTCGGGATCCGACCGGCATCCCTTCGGGTTAATTTCGGGAATTTTTCTGGACCATTTCGGGATCATTTGAGTAACCTTCAGAGATCAATTCTGGGGGGTTTTCGAGATCCGTCCGGGTTCTTGTCGGGGTAATTTCGGGACATTTTCGGGACTATTGCGAGATCATTTTGGGACTGTCCCGGGATCATTTCTGTATAGTTTCCGGATCAGTCCGGGATCCCGTCGGGGATATTTTGGGACTATTCCGGGATCCTTCCGGGATTATTTCGTCATCATTTTGGGACCTCTCCGGCATAATTTCTTGACGGTTTCAGGATACATAAGGAATCTTGTCGGGGTAATTTCGGGACATTTTGGGACTGTTCCGGGATCATTTCTTTATAGTTTCCGGGATCCGTCTGGGAACCCGTCCGGGATATTTTGGAACTTTTTCGGGACTATTCCAGGATCCTTGCGTGATTATTTCGTCATCATTTTGGGACCTCTCCGGCATAATTTTCTTGACGGGTTTCAGGATACATAAGGGATCCTGTCGGGGTTATTTCGGGACTTTTCGGGACTATTTTGGGATCATTTTGGGACTCTTCCGCGATCATTTCTGTATAGTTTTCCGGATCTGTCCGGGATTCCGCCGGTGTTATTTTGGGACTTTTTCGGGACTATTCCGGCACCATTTCGGGTTTACTTCGGTATCATGTTGGGACTCTTCCGGGATCATTTCGGGGTAGTTTTCGAGATCCTTTCGGCATCCCGTCCGGGTAATTTCGGGACTTTTTCTGGACTATGGCAGGGCCATTTCTGGGCTTTTACGGGATCACTTCTAGATAGTTTTCGGGATCCCGTCATAGTTATTTCGGAACTTTTTAGTCACTATTCCATGATTATTGGGGGATACTTCCGGTATCATTTCTGGATCACTTTCGAGATCCGTCCGGGACCACGTCGGGGTCATTCTGGGACTATTTCGGGATAATTTGGGGTACGTTCCGGCATCATTTCTAGATGACTTTCGGGATCCGTCCGAGATCCCGTCGGGGTCATTTCGGGACGCCCCCCCCTCTCCACCTCTGGTGCAAAATCTATAAATTGTTATAACTCAATATAAATTTTCGCCTAAGTCAATAATTTTTGGTAGCTGGCTCATACAGATCGATATCTAAACAATTTCTGAAAAACAATCGGTGGTGCTCTCCGTCTCCCCCCGCCATCCTCCCTCCATCATTGTTTTTATTAGCATTTTATTTGCTTTTTTGTTTGTAACTTTTCATTCGCTTCAACGCGGCTGCTGCCTTATTTACATGCCTTTATAATTAGCTTCACCTTATTTGTAATCCCGTTAGGGATTCAATTCTGGATGGGGATCAATTCTGGATGGTTTTCGGGATTTGTCCGGGATCCCGTCGGGATTATCTCGGGACTGTTTCCGGGACTATTTTGGTATCATTTTGGGACCCTTCCTGGATCATTTAAGGACCCTCCGTAAGCGGTAGTTCAGCACACATGCCTTTTTAAATTATGAGTTTTATATCCATGGATTTACTGCAAATTATTCGTTATTAAGATTCGGTATGTATTATCTTTAATATCTAACACAGCTTTTTCATTCTCTTTTTCAGTTTTTTTAAATGAATCCTGTAACGAACTCTTATAATTATAATTACTCTTTTTGTAATATTTTAACCAACTAAATACCCGAAAGCACTATTTTCATCTAAACAAATATCTTTGTTTTCAGTTAATTGTAGTTTCACACCTTTGTTCTATGAATAGTAATTTCTTCACCCCTGTCACATCAATCAATTTAACTTAAAGCAAAATGTATTTTTTTTAATTCGAAAGAACTGTATTGTACGTAAGCGTGCCTAACAAGTTATTAACTCATTTAGTACTTTTTATTACTATATTACAAAAATAAAATATATTAGACAAAAATAATTTTTAAGCAGATAACTTAATAAGGAGGCTAACGTGAATAGCACATATATTTTATTTTCTCTTTGCGGACAGGGCCACGGGTAAAGGCTAGTAAAATAATAAATGGAAGACGTCGAAATTGAAGAGTTTTTTATTCACTACTGTGCCAGGTATCTTAATTCAGAAGATTCGTTTTATTTCTAATCGGCAATTGTCTCGTTAATAAATTTAAACAAAACCATGGAAACCTATATCCGGTTAGTAGAATTAATCGCGGAGTTTGATACAGAGTACAGCCTTATTCCGGACCATATCATACACACCCTTGCGATAAAGCGGTAAAGTCTGCGTTTGATTCGCTAATGGGATCTGATGAGGTGTCAGGCGATGACGTTATGGCGATCAGAAAGAAGCAAAAAGCAGCATACGCAACCTACATGCGATGCTTAGCATCTATATCTGCTGAGGCAGAAAAACACAATAAAGAGGAAAATAACGTCAATACTGAGCAAGAACCTCATGGGCATAAGATTTGCCATCCTGCTTGCGATACGGAAGTCTTAAAATGGGATTATTTGTCAGTGCCAACATTTTTTTGACCGTGAACAGGTGAATTTACATAAATAATTCAATCCTGAAAGGGGTGGAAAAGTTCTTCAATCTCAACAACAAAACACAAGGCGAAGCAATAGATATCGTTAAGAAATGCCCTCTCACAAATGAGGGTTTCGAGATGGCCTAGAAAAACTTGTCTGGAAGATACGAGAACAAACGTATCTTGTCAATGCACCGCTACAAGTTTTATTCAATTTAAAAAAGGTAGAAAGCGAGTGCAGCAGTTAAATAAAAAAGCTACAAAATGATATCAATAATTGCATTACGTCCCTCAACTGTCACAAAATTGACACTTCCAATTGGGATGTAATCCTGACTTATCTCTGCTCCACCAAGTTACCAGAGAGCACGTTGGCTCTATGGGAGCAAAGTATAGACCATAAAATAGACACATCCAAGTGGGAGGATATGGACAAATTCCTGTCTAATCGTTTTCAGACACTTTAAACAGTGTCTGGTTTTACATGGCATGCTACTTCGAAAGGGCAAAAACCAAGAGCTACTTGGCTGGTAACAGCATCTCCTTTCAAGCAAATGTATCCAGACCGACGTCAAAGTCATATTGTAAGATGTACAAGTCAGTAGAGCACAGATTACGAAACTGTTCACGCTTTTGCGAATCAACCCCACTAGAAAGGATTAAATTCATAAAATCCATAAATGGTTGCCTGAAATGTCTATCCCCAGGACACACAGTGACCAGATGAACCAGTTCCTACAACTGCAATACGTGCTACTCTCGTCATCATACGCTCCTGCGTGCGGATACAGAAAAAAACCACCTACAACACGCCCCAAAACTCCTACGATAATAGGCCTTCTACTTTTAGACAGGCACTAGAGAGACAGGAATTCGAAAAAGGTTCAAGCGAATTCGAAAGGTTCAAGCGGGAACAAAAATGTGACATCTTGTCATGTAAATTCCAGCACAGGTGTGCTATTAGGAGCTGCTATCGTACACATTCACCATAATTGTACCGACTTCTCCGCGCGGGCATTAACCCGGCGAGAATGTGGCAGGGTATAACATACCTAGTACATTGCTTTTTACCGGTTGTTTTTTTTAATTTGGCGTAGCTCCAAGTAGCTGAAGCTAGGGGTGCGGGAAGGGATAATGGCGTGATCGCAGTGACGCGCTAACCGGCACTCAAGATAGACGCGTGTAAAGTGCTTTCGGGTATGTAATACACAGCCACATAGTTGGTGTTTGTAATCTTGTGTTAAATTATATTATTTTAATTTTTATTTATTTGTCTTATTTGATGTTTCTTTTTTAGTTAAAGTGAGAAATGAGTTACGAACAAGGACGGAGACGACTTGAATCTATGTTGGAAGGAGTGTTTCATGAATCTTCAGCGGAATCGTGTTCTGAATATGAATCTGATCACTGCAGTGAACATAATCTGCAATCGGGTACAGAACAGGAAGTAAGTGATCATGCCAATACCAGCGGGGGAAGTGAGGGCGAATGGGATGAATCTGATGACAATATTCCGTTTTCAATTTTAGCAGCCCGTCGTCTTTCGTCATATCAAGTTTCATTTTACTTTCAAAGATGGCCAAAAGTGGTTCAAGGCTGCTCCTCGAGCAAATTTGCGAACTAGAACAGAAAATATAATTCACGAGCGTCCGGGAGTAATGGGCATAGCAAAAGAGGCTAAAACGGAAACTGAATGCTGGAACATTTTTATAACTGAAGGAATAAAGAGCATAATACTGACATATACAAACCAAGAAATAATTAGTCGTCGAATAAAGTCCAAAGATCCTAATAAATTATATTATATGAAAGAAACAACTATACCGCAACTAGATGCGTTTATTGGTTTACTGTATATTGCTGGTCTCAACAAATCAAGTCGTCAGTCTATAAACGATCTGAGGCGTACAGATGGCACTGGTGTAGACATATCCGAACAACCATGTCTATGCAACGACTTTACTTTTTGCAAAACTGAATTCGATTCGACGATAAATCTACCAGGGAAGAGCGAAAGAAAACTGACAATATGGCTCATATCAGAAAGTTGTTTGAACTCTTTGTTGATTGTTGTCAAAAAGCCTATGTTCTTAATGAATACATGACTATAGATGATATGCTTCTAGCGTTTAGGGGTCGATGCGCATTTCGTGTTTATACACCAAGTAAACCGGCCAAATATGGCATCAAAATACAAGCTCTTGTAGATGCTGAATCTTTTTGAACGGTTTTATTTAGCTTGAGTTGACAGGCAGGCCGCACGGCCGTTGTGAACGAATCTTGTAATTGAAATTTAAGTAACTTCCCGATAAGCTACAAGCTTGAAACTTGGAATATAGTTCAGAACCCGATGACAATGCAATAATAAGAAAAAAATCGCCGCTAGGTGGCGCGAGGATCGAGATATTCGCAAAGTTCGCATTTGTGGTCCGATTTGGCTGTGAAAAAAATCGCCGCTAGGTGGCGCATGGATCGAGATATTCACAAAAATCGTATTTGTGGTCCAATTTGGCTAATATTTGGAACACATAATACATGCAAGAATAAAAAGCGACTTATGAAAAAAAATCGCCGCTAGGTGGCGCAATGATCGAGATATTCACAAAAATCGTATTTGTGGTCCGACTTGGCTCATGCTTGGAACACATAATACATACAAGAATAGAAAGCGACCTATCAAAAAAATCGCCGCTAGGTGGCGCAAGGATCGAGATATTCACAAAAATCGTATTTGGGGCCCGATTTGATTTGGTCCATATTTGGAACACATAATACATACATGAATAGAAAGCGACCTATGATGCCCGATTTGGCTCATATTTGGACCAAATATTGCATACAGTCCAGTGGAAGTGACATCAAAATATTTTGGAGTTGGAGGAGGGACAAGCATACGTGGCGCAGAGTCGAGTAAATCTTTGGAAGGATTATGTATTGAGGACTTAGGTTGTAAAAAATTGTCAGGAAAGAGTCCTTGTAATAATGAGTCACTAAATGAACTAAATAGAATGAGAAATAATAGGCAATTAAATAAAGACTAAAAACTTGAGAATAAAATAATTAAAAAAAATGTTTAAGTTAAACGGTTTTATTGAAAACAATACTTACATGAAATAATAATAATACGAAAAGCTAGAAAATAATTAGGTAGGTCCTAGGTACTAATCATCACACTCCTTATCAATCTAGGGCGTTGATCAGACAATTAAATAAAAGCGTTGTACGCGTCATATTTCTATTGATAGTCATAAGTAAAACCAACTGAACCTTAATCAGGTTATGCTACGCCTCACATTTTTTGAAATTTCACGCGCCCAACACTTTTATTTAATTGTCTGATCAACGCCCTAGATTGATAAGGAGTGTGATGACTAGTACCTAGGACCTACCTAATTATTTTCTAGCTTTTCGTATTATTATTATTTCATGTAAGTATTGTTTTCAATAAAACCGTTTAACTTAAACATTTTTTTTAAATTATTTTATTATACTTTCAATTTGGAAGTTTACGCAGGAAAGCAGCCTTTAGGTCCATATGCAGTTAGCAACAATCCGTTCGACGTAGTGCAAAGACTAGTTCAGCCAATATCACAATCGAATCGCAATTTGACATTTGACAACTGGATTACCAGTCATAAGTTGATGCTTCATCTGCTAGCTGAGCACAGGCTTACCTCAACAGGAACTGTTCGTAAAAATAAAAGATGCTACCACCCGCACTGTTGAAGACTGGAAAGAAACCAGGAAGTTCAATTTTTTGTTTCCAAAAAGACATTTCCATGGTGTCTTACGCTTGGAATAACAGAAAGTGGTCATAGTTATGTCTACTCTGCACCACGATGACAAAATTGATAAACGTACAGGACAAAAGAAAAAACCAGAGATGATTACATTCTACAACTCAACAAAATTATGTGGTACATAAAGCGTCTCGCGAAACTATAGGTTTAAAGTGTGTAAAACGAATAATATTTTATTCAGAACTTTTTATAACGTATTGAAACAATGCTTATTATGATCCCAATAAATTAGTATACAAAGTTGTTCATTTGCAAGTACATATATAAACGTATGTCTATATAATAACTTATCGTAAGTTCCAACACCTCCCCTAAAATGACAGCTCAAAACGAAAAAATTATTTAGAATTGTATTTTTTATTTATTATATTTATATATATTTATATTTTTGCAAATTTTCGTGTTTCATGTGCGATATTGCTTTTGTTAATATATCCGCTGGCATATCCGCTTGAATATCTCCTCTTTCTATTGCTTCTCGTATGAAATGGTAACGGATATCGATATGTTTTTTTTTATGTAAAGATTAATATTCAAATAAATACAGACAATTTAGTGTGGGGGTTTGCCATGCCCGGAAACATACTCAATGTTTCATTTAATCACCACATTCTCGTCGGGTTAATTGATTCAGGGTCTGAATGTTCCTTTATAACTGTAAGACTGAAAAGCAGAATCAATTTGCCAGCAAGGAAAATGCATGCACAGGATTCAGGTATCACAAATGCGGTGTCAGCCCAGGTGAAAAAAGCATCCCAAAATTAATTACGGAAGATTATTAAACAGCCAAAAGGAATAACAGCCAAACAACTCTGTAGTCAAACTTTAGCTGTTATAAAAACCTAACTTTGTATGGCAGCCATAGTTCTGAAAAATCCCATTTGTAGGGAAGGTGCCACGCTCTCTTTTCCCCAATTCCACATTTTACTGGAGGTGTTTGGACTTAATCTCACTCTCTTTTCCCCAATTCCACATTTTACTGGAGGTGTTTGGACTTACATATAGCTCCTTACCCGGATAATTTCTGAATGATTTTCGGGATACGTCCGGGATCCCGTCGGAGTTATTTCGGAACTTTTTCGTCACTATTCCATGATAATTTGGGGATACTTCCGGTATCATTTCTAGATGACTTTCGGGATCCTGTCAGGGTCATTTCTGAACTTTTTCGGGATCATTTCTGGATGGTTTTCGTGATCCCGGGCCCTAGTTTTCATGATCCGTACGGGATCCCGTCAGGTTTATTTCGGGACTCTTTCGGGAGTATTCCGCAAACATCTTTGGAAGGATTTCGGGATCCCGTCAAGGTCATTTCGGGATCATTTGGGTACCCTTCCGGCATCATTTCCGAACGGTTTTCTGGATCCGTCCAGGATCCCCTCAGGGTCACTTCGAGGCCTTTTCGGGACTATTTGGGGACCCTTCGGGCATCATTTCTTGGTGGTTTTCGGGATTCGTCCGGGATCCCGTCAGGGTAATTTCGGGACTTTTTCGGTATCATTTCGAGACCCTTCCGGCATCACATTTGGATGGTTTTCGGGATTCGTCCGTGAACCCGTCAGGGTAATTTCGGGATCATTGGGGGCCCTTCAGGGCTCCTTTCTGGACGGCTTACGGAATCCCGTCGTGGTCATTTCGTGACTTTTTCTGGATTATTTCGACTTCATTTGGGGAGCTTTCCGGTATTAGTTTTGGATAGTTTTCGGAATCCGTATGGAATCACGTCAGGGTCGGGCGGGATCATTTCTGGATGGCTTTCGGAATCCATCTGGGATCCCGTCACGGCCATTTTGGGACTATTTCGGGATCATTTGGGGACCCTTCCGGCATCATTTCTGGATAGTTTTCGGGACTATGTCGGGATCGTTCGGAGACTCTTCCGGGATCATTTCTGGATGGTTTTTGGGATCCGTCCGGGGATCAGTCGGGGTAATTTCGTGACTTTTTCTAGATTATTTCGGGATAATTTCATTATCCTTCCGGGATCATTTCTGGATGGTTTTCGGGATACGTCCGGGATCCCGTCAGGGTCATTTCAGAACTATTTCGGGATCATTTGGGGAACCCTATGAGATAATTTCTGGATGGTTTTCGGGATTTTTTAGGGATCCCGTCGGGATCATTTCGGGACTTTTCCGGGATTATTTTGGTATAATTTTGGGACCTTCCGGGTCCATTTAAGGACCCTTCGCAAGCGGTAGTTCAGCGCACATGCCTTTTTAAATTATGAGTTTTATGGCCATGGATTTACTGCAAATTATTCGTTATTAAAAGTCGGTATGTTTTATCTTTAATATCTAACACAGCTTTTTCGTTATATTTTTGAGTTATTTTAAATGAATCCTGTAACGAACTGTTATAATTATAATTACTCTTTTTGTAATATTTTAACCAACTAAATACCCGAAAACACTATTTTCATCTAAAAAAATATTTTTTTGTTTTCAGTTAATTGTAGTTTCATTAATCGCAGAGTTTGATACAGAGTACAGCCTTATTCCCGACCATATCATACATACCCTTGCGATACAGCGGGAAGAGTTGCGGTCCTTGTGGAAGAAGGTAAAGTCTGCGTTTGATTCGCTAATGGGATCTGATGAGGTGTCAAGCGATGACGCTGTGGCGATCAGAAAGAAGCAAAAGCAGCATACGCAACCTACATGCGATGCTTAGCATATATCTCTGCTGAGGTAGAAAAACACAAGAAAGAGGAAAATAACGTCTATACTGAGCAAGAACCTCATGGGCATAAGATTCGCCTCCCTGCTTGCGATACGGAAGTCTTCAAATGGGATTATTTGTCAGTGCCAACATTTTTTGACCTGTTCACGGCAATTTACATAAATAATTCAAGCCTGAAAGGGGTGGAAAAGTTATTCCATCTTCACAACAAAACACTAGGCGAGGCAAAAGATATCTTTAAGAAAAGCCCTCTCACAAATGAGGGTTTCGAGATGGCCTAGAAAAACTTGGCTGAAAGATAAGAGAACAAACATATCTTTGTCAGTGCACCGCTACAAGTTTTATTCAATTTAAAAAAAGGTTAAAAGCGAGTGCAGCAATTAAATAAAAAAGCTACAAAATGATATCAATAATTGCATTTCGTCCCTCAACTGTCACAAAATTGACCCTTCCAATTGGGATGTAATCCTGACTTATCTCTGCTCCACCAAGTTACCAGAGAGCACGTTGGCTCTATGGGAGCAAAGTATAGACCATAAAATAGACATATCCAAGTGGGAGGATATGGACAAATTCCTGTCTAATCGTTTTCAGACACTTTAAACAGTGTCTGGTTTTACATGGCATGCTACTTCGAAAGTGCAAAAACCAAGAGCTACTTGGCTGGTAACAGCATCTCCTTTCAAGCAAATGTATCCAGACCGACGTCAAAGTCATATTGTAAGATGTGCAAGTCAGTAGAGCACAGATTACGAAACGGTTCACATTTTGCGAATCAACCCCACTAGAAAGGATTAAATTCATAAAATCCATAAATGGTTGCCTGAATTGTCTATCCCCAGGACACACAGTGACCAGATGAACCAGTTCCTACAACTGCAATACGTGCTACTCTCGTCATCATACGCTCCTGTATGCGGATACACTACAGAAAATCACCACCTACAACACGACCCAAAACTTTTACTGTAATAGGCCTTCTTCTTCTAGACAGGCACTAGTGACACAGGAATTCGAAAAACCAGGTTCAAGCGGGAACAAAAATGTGACATCTTGTCATATCAATCCCAGCACAGGTGTGCTATAGTGTTTAGGCAGGATGGCTAACTTTTCCGCATCTGATTGCGATCCCCCCAATGCAACTCTGCAAATCGATACTCGATACTCGACTTAATTTATAACCACCCACACCATCACCGCCACATGCATGTGCATGCATGTACATGCACGTGTATGTGTGCTTTTTGTCAGCACTCATGCATATGCATGTCCTCCAAAATCGGAGGATTTTGCGGGTCAACGGTTGTAGCTTTCTATACAACCGGCCTTTTGGATTTTAGCCGTCAACCAGCTCACATCTGCCGCCAACGATCTACGCCGCTTTCCTGTCAATATATTCAGGTAATATTGTAACCAGGTTATTTTTTATATTCAACCAATAAATCACGTCCATTATAACGAAAAATCTCGTCTTCTCTTATTTATTTTCAAATACACCCGTTCCCACTGAGATCGACCCCAGTGCCCCCACCGACTCAGGAGCATACGCATCCCGGCCGAACATTTGGTCCTATCTCACCAGGAATTTGAAACACAGCGCCTATATACAGCCCACATCCATATAAAAACATAATATACACGCGTGGTGATACACTATAACTGACTAAAAACATCTTGGAATAGTCATAACAAGTTTTCCGGAGAATTTTGTCACACTCTTCAGTTGGGCCACCAAAAAGTGGAAGGTATATGGTAGGGTGGGCCGTGTGTAGAAGTCCACGAAAGTGGGGAAAGCTTCTGACCGTCATTCACCTGGGAATGGCCAGAGCGATTCTTTTGCATGCGGTTCAAGCAGCTCACTACTGCCGGTCGCTTGCGGCCAAGTATCCTCTGGGTAGCCGCTAAACACCCGTTTAGCGGTGAGCTGATGTGAGAAGGCGACAACCTGGCTAGGCCACTCTGACATAATCGGTTTAAGGGCTAGCCGGGGGAGATTTCATCGGCAGCGTCTGTACACCTCTAGGTGCGGCTGCAAGCGGGCGTCTGTCTTGGAGCAAGCGGCTCGCTATATAAACGTGCCAAGTAATATTTTCACCCCCGCTGAGCGGGTTGTGCGCTGGGCTTGGGACTCGCCACGTAAAACCATACTCCAACGAAATATAACAACAAGCCTCGGATAAATACACTCTCTATTGATGACGACCATGGCAAACGTTTGAAGGACAATGAATTGAGGGCATGCACCTGGAACGTCCGCTCCCTGAATGGGATTGGTGCAGATGCCCGGCTGGTTGATGTCCTCGACAAAGCAAAATCTGACATCACCGCCATCCAAGAAATGCGTTGGACGAAGCAAGGAAGAAAGAAGATCAAAAATTGTGACATATATTGGAGTGGCCATGCGAATAAGCGCAGTTTCGGCGTCGGATTCGTGGTGGGAGAGAGACTTTGTCGCCAAGTGCTGGCGTTCACGCCTGTGGACGAGCGTCTCGCCGCTATTCGAATAAAAGCAAAATTTTTTAATATATCATTCATCTGCGCCCATGCGCCGACAGAGGAGAAAGACGATGAGGTAAAAGACACTTTTTATGAACAATTAGAACGCACATACGAGCACTGCCCCCGTCATGATATAAAAGTCGTGCTTGGCGACTTTAACGCCAGGGTGGGCAAAGAAGGTGTTTTTGGCCCTACAGTCGGAAAGTTCAGCCTACACAATGAAACTTCTCCTAACGGACTGAGGCTGATTGACTTTGCCGGTGCTCGAAACATGGTCATATCAAGCACGAGGTTCATGCATAAAAAGATACAT
>JARSSU010017495.1:0-41613 GCA_029619165.1 Eurosta solidaginis | reverse complement strand
ATAAAAAGGTCAATACTCCCTGTGTAGCGGGACCGCACAAATGCTTAACTCTTCTGTCAAAGTCAAGGTAGGAATAGAAAGTTCTAAGACAATAAGCCATTTCTTTTATTTTTGTTTCAATTCAGGATTTGTCACAAAACTGCCCTATATTAGAGTTAGATTCAAGAACGCTGCATCTCAGAATGCTTTTCATTAGCTCCCTCTTATGACAAAATGCATTGATCTTTTGCTCATGTAGGGAGTTTTGGAAACAAATTTTGAGATAGTGCATTTTTGAATAAAATTCTAACGTACGGCATTCTTCAAACAATTTCTGAAAGAATGACCAAACGAACATAACTTTATCAATTCACGAAATATTTAGTAGAAAATGCATTATTAACCCAAAAACTTTTGGCATTTACAAATTTATTATCACTACTAATATACTACCAAAGATACTTGTGTACTGCAATTTCACTTAAGGCGATTGAATTATTCCCCGTTTTCCTTACTTCGTAAAATCAACCCCTCCAGATTTTTCAATTTGGGAGTGTCAAAGATCTGTCATCATTGAAGACCAAACCTCTAGTAATTGAATCGTTAGGTGTTTTTAGAATTTTTTCGAGTAAACGTTTCAAAACGCTAAGGACTACCGTTTAATTTTGAGTTTTTTTGCTGGGGGTGCTCCTATTTTTCTCCCAGATGCCAGTCGTGGCATGCAATTATATTTCTGACTTTAAACAGTTCCTCAGAATAATCCATCTGTACACATTACCAAAAATATTTCGTTATAAAAATAGTTTTTATAAAATTCTAAATTTATAGAAAAAATTGTATAATCCTTCTACACATATTTCTATATTTAGGCTGGGTGCGAGTTCGCCTAAATTTTAGGTACCTAAACTAATATTCCACTGGAACTACCCAGCACTGCAACAATTTAGAAAAAGGTGTCAAAACTGTGCGAGTTGATTTGAAAACCTAATTTTTTTATTTATGCTAAGAAAATAATAACAATACGGGAAATTTGGTAATTTTGACGCGTTTTCATGCTTAAAAAGAACATAGGTCAATTAGCGTCCGCGGTAAGTACCTATCCCAAGAAAATGCAGTGGCTCCATTTTATAAGGCTTTTTCCACAATCTCGAATTCATTACTGTGATGTTGGTAGGCCTCCAATAACTTCTTTAGGCCAATTGGTGCACTTGGTTGCCAAACATGTTCAGCTTGTGGTCCATATTTGAGAAGGATCCAATTCTTCTGACGCCAACATCAGCTTGAATGAATTTGAGCTCACCATCACGTACAATCGATCAAACCTTAATCGCAGCAGGGATCATCGCTTATTCATCTATGATTTACTTAAATTGAATGGACAAGAGCCATTTACTTGCACTTCCTTACCGACATTTTCCAGTGATTAAGGTGTTTTTTTCCTGTTTAGGTAGAAATTTAGGTCAACTCGCACACAGCCTTACTTCACATTAAAACTACTGCTACTACCATAACGATGCCTCTGGCCTTATGTAACAGCCCTCGTATATTTTATTTACATAAGATAAGGTGGAGTCGCCAGCGGAGTTCGAGGATGTGCAAGCAAAAAGCATAAAAGCAAATGAGGAAAAGCGCACTTGAAAGCCCAAAGCTAAGGGTTTGGTTGTCTCGGTATGAGGAGGGTATAGACGGCATGGATTCTAATTTTAAAGCTGCAGGCTGCAACAGAAAAGCAGAAGAAATTACAAATCCAGTAAACAAAGAACTCCGGACGCGATCAGATGATCGCGGTAATATTAGCAACATTTCGCCAACTTATTTTTGTCTTTATTTTAATGGAGCACAGAACAAAAGATTAAGGGAGCTGGTGAGGTGCTTTCTAGTGGAAGTTGGTTTTGCTGAAATTAAAAGAAGAAAAGTTGAATTTTAATGAAAAAACTAGTAGCTAATTAGATCGATTCGAATGTGTAAAAAATTGTTTAATTAAATAAATATTAAAAAAAGAAGCAACGGAATGATAGCAAATAAGAGAAGCACATTCGCCGTATCAATGCCTTGGAAATAAAAACCTACATATACTTACATATGTATGTAAAAGCGGAAATTTAGGTGAGTCAGTGGCCTACTCGCTCTGAACCCAATAGCATTTGAAGCATTTTGAATGAAGTGCTTTGGAATATGTGAATTCGTATATACTTTTTTACATTTTTGCATGCATTATGCAGTTAGTTTGTGTGAATGTGTGCGTGTGTAATCATGTTTTATTGAATTTGGTGTTTGCATTTAAACTTGACCTTAAACTTGTTCAGCAACTTCTTAGCACGCAATATTTATGTACATATGTGTGTTTTTGTGTATTTGAATTTGATAGCCGTTAATCTTGTTTGCTCTTAGCGCCTACTCCACTCTACTGCAAATCTGAATATTGTATTAGAGCGGTGGGTGATATCCCAGGTTCATATCCGTTACCAACTCGGCTGGCTTGTTTATTTATAGTTTACACAGCTTAAACAGAAAAAAGTTCTTGCACTCATTGCAATATTTTTTTTTCTTTTTTTGAAGTTGGAAGTGCTGTTTTGCAACTACTGGAAATTTCGAACCAAACTAGTCCGAATGTACTCACAGTACACAATTAAGATTCTAATAGTTTGCCACACAAAAACCTGTCGGTATCGTGAGCGCTGAATGTTTGCGTAAGAAAGTGCATTGAGCTTTCTCTCAAAAGCTTTGCTTGTTTGCAGGCGCATAGATGAAGGATACTCTTTAGGGTGCTATAACCCTTTTGAAATCGTAAAATTGTAAGAGAGTAATCAATATAGATATTTCGGCCTATCCTAATAGAAAGGTTGTAACTTAAAAGTTTTGTTAAAAAGGCCGTATCTCAGACATTCTGTCAAAAAGGCCGTACCTCAGCAAAGTGGTTAAAAGGCCGGTTAAATTACTTGTAATAGAAATGAAAAAATTTTTTTGACAAAAGGAAGAAGAGCGATTTTAGCCGAGCTTTTCTTCCAATTTGCGTCGTGCTCTTTTTAATTTTCCATACAAATTGCCCGGACGGGACCTACTTGTTTTATGCCGACCCCGAACGGCATCTGCAAGGCAGACCAGTTTTCACTGAGAAGCTTTTCATGGCAGAAATACACTCGGGGTGCATGCCGAGTGGTGACACCGCTTAGAAAAATTTTCTTCTAATTGAAAAACCTTGTTTCTAAAATTTTTATGTTTCTTCATCTTCAAGGATCGTAAGTGTGGTAGGTGGAGCACGCTACCATCATACCACGGCGTCTAAAAAACAAAAAAATTGAGTTAAATTCAAAGCTTTTTTGACATTAAAATAACTTTTTCAGTTACAACCTTTTTAACCGGTCTCCTGAGATAATACTTTATTAACGACTCCGCTCAGGTACGGCCTTACTAACAGAATGTCTGAGATACGTCCTTGTTAACAAAATGTTTAAGTTAAGACCTTTTTATTAGGATAGGTTTGTAGCTATGTATTTCGATTGCTGAAGAACATCACCCTATCTCTACCACTTATCCTCAAAATGTCCTATCTTAAAGGATGTCCTATCTCAAAATTTGTTTTAGTAACGCCATATCACAGAATTCGCTTGAGTTTGTTAAAAAATACCCTTTCTCAGCATAAATTTAAAAAATTCGCGGCCTTTATATTAAAAATTCTATTTTGATTGTTGTTGTACATACGACAAAGACACTTGCCGAATGTTTTGATGAGTTTTATCAATGATGATGGGCCTTTGCCGGATATAGAACCGGTACGTTCCGGTAACAAGCAGCATTAAGGTACTAGTCCGACCATCTCGGGAACGGAATATGACCACATAATACCTTCTAGATCATCTCGCCCCTCACCATTTGTTCCATAAGGAGCTTGGGGTCGCCAGAGCCTCGCCTGTTAAATATGTGTATGATACATTCATATGTGTAAATGGATTCCCCTCGGGTCGGTGAGGTTGACATGAAGCTATAAGCATTGTATTGCGCTACTCAACCCCTTGAATCCCGAAAAAATTCTGCGAGAAGACATTGTGGAATGATTGGTATGGCATTATTTAAACCAAATTTGAGAAAAGCGTTTTGGAAAAATAGGAAATAAATGTGAAAAAGGACAAGGTATTAGGAAAAGGGGTGATGATGTTCAAGAGAAGATGAAGATATAGACGAAGTCCAAAATGGAGAGTTTATCTTTAAGTCTGTACAGTTGTGGGAAACCAAGTAGGCAGAGCTTCGGTCGCAGCTAAATTAAGATGAAAATTAGAATTAAGGCTGCGGTTACGATGATTTGAAAACGATCTCTGAGCTCCAAAGACAGTAAAAGGAGATATAGAGCTTCTCAAGACCAAAAATTTACACATCTATTTTGAAAATTAGATATCAAATAACCAAGCTAAAATTGAAAACTAGTCCCGTGGTATTTAAAAACATACCTTTATTTTTAAAGGCCTTCACATTTGGGAGCGGTCTTTTGCAACTTTTTCGACCCAGTCTAGAGGGCATTCAGTTCGACCCTCTTTTGAAAATGTCTAAAATCGCCCTTTCGAAAAAGGTTCGTACTACGGCCATGCACCAATGCATCGCTGCACCTATTCATCGATTTTAAGAATTTTTAAATGTTTTTTGTGTGACGATAGCTTCAACGTTCTTTGAAAAAGCTTTTGCTTAACCATGCCTATAAACATTCATACTTATCTAAAGTAATTGCATAGCTTTCCAGAGAGAATTGTATATGAACTTTAGAACTCCTAAATGAATGTTTGGAGAACTTCTCAACTTTTTTTTATATTTATGTTCCCTAGAGCAACATTAAACTCTAACCTGTTTACTTGTATGCATATTTCCAGCTGCCAGCGCTCTTACCATAAACTTCAAGGTGAACTAAAACAAGAACTTAAAAGCGCAGCCGACTACCAGCAGAGGACGAAGGACGAAGAACGTCAACGCACTTTGGCGCGCCAGTTGGTTTTTGGATTTGGTCTGCTTCAGCAATATATGTTGCAAAAACTAGAAAGCATAAGTAAACGAAAGTAATAAAAAGAAGAAGAACGAAGAGTACGTGAATGTGTGCGGCAATTGTATGGGTTACAAGGGTCGCATTACAAGAGTACAAACAAAAGAAAATATTTGGACCCTCATATATGCGATTATTTGAATATTAGCAGCAATTACCTACCACCACTCATAAAACGATGGCAAAGACACGTATGAAAACCACACCGACGCGCATGCAAAAGGATGCATTAATAGCATCAGCCGCCACAACCGTCACAATAACAAAGCCATCAACAATAACACCAACAACATGTCACAATGCAATACCGCTCGATGAGGTTAAGGTAAGTAAGCATTGAAGAGAAGTTTTAATTTAAAGAACTAAAATATGTATACAGCGCTTAGACTCTAAATACAAAAGCCGCTACTTATAATAAATAATCCTGAGGTTCCGTTCGACTCGACAGGGTTCTTGTGTTACCGAAATAGAATCGGGGTAAAAATGTCTTACAGTCAATTTTGAAGGAGATCCTTCTGAGAGCTAATGACATTCGAAGTGCAGAACTCGTGCATGCACCTACAGAAGAAGAACTAGGTTTCCTCCGTGTTTATATTCGAAGTGTTCCCGATAGCAGAAGTACTTGTTTCTTGCAATTACTCAGACTACACCATCCAATGTATGGTTTCCGTGTTCCTCATAGCTTGATTTAAACCTATCCGCTTTAGAAATAAATGAAAGTAGATTTCTTGGTATCAAAAAGCTCGTTGTTATTTTCTTAATACATCTGATTTCAAAGCTTTTTGAGTGATTCTTGCGAAGGCGGAAGTAATTGCTCAGCATCGCATCTTCATTAAGGATGAAGGCCCAGAGTGGTTTGTCATGTAGACCGATAACAATCATGTATTTGTTCCATCTATCTATGTCTAGCTAGGTATCTGCTAGACTTTGTTAAATTTATGCCATCAAAAGTTTAGCTTACGGGCCAAGGTCAGCTGTCTTATTCCGATAAGTCCCATGTGACCTGGAACCCAGAATGTTTGGCAGCACAAATACCTCAAGTTTATAGACGGAAGCATCCTCCTCAGAGAGAAGGGAAGTTCTTCACCATTATCTTCAACCAAAAACTGGAGCCGAATATAACTTAGTTCACTCTTTAGCACCTTGTAAGCCCTTATATATTAAGTAATAGCTCCTCTCCTCGTAAACAACTGTAAGGATGGACCAACGAAGTGATTTATTCGGATAAGGTTAAAGAACAAAGACAGTGGCGTTAGAGGAGCAAAGTTGGTAGAGATGTGCTCGCGCTTAATTCTCAAATACTAATTGGCTTTGTTACAGTTTCATCAGTAGGGCCTACACTATCGATGATCCTCAGGAAGGAATTTATATACTTAGGGTGCCATGGAATAGTATGGGAAAGAGGGAGAGAAGCGAAGTGGATAGCGAGAGGTATTAGGTGTTGGAATATCAAATTCCTATCTAGTAAAGAATTTTCACCTTAGTGCAATCCCCAAAATTGTTCGGAGTATCATCAACTCTTACTACATTAATTTTATTTGTTTAAAGAGTAGAAAGATGCCAACGCATGTGAGGTCAAGCAGTCCCCTCGACCCCACTACAGCAGAGCTTGGCGCTTAGATAGGCGCCTGACTATCTAAGTAAATTTATAATTTCCTAACAGCTTCAGCGAAGGATAGCATCCCATCTATAGAATCTTTCATAATGGCGACCACCGCCTGGCAGATGCTGCAGTGATCGGGGAGCCTAAACTTACGGCTAACACCGAGCTTGTGGCAGAATACTTCACCTCCATCCGTCCTGCCCATCCTGGATCATCCGTGAACAGGCTCACCAACCTCCGGAATATGGTAACAGGAGCGGAAAGTGGCGAACAGTTGTCTGTCCTGCCAGGGGTGAAGCCGGAGACGGCCAGAATGTTGCAGTGCACGTAATTCACAACCTTACATTCCTGGCTGCGCCCAGTTTCCCCACGTTGTCAACCGTGTAGAGATTCAGCGTAGCCAGTGCCCTTGAAAACCAAGTTTAAATTTTTTTATTCGTATTGATTACATGAACCTGCACTTAAAACGTAATGAAGATGGGTTTGAGGACTTTAGAAGCCTATAAATACGTTTGCCCATACGAACATTTGTTTTAGTTTAGTAGAAGCTCTAATTTCATCTGTATTTAATTAAAGAAACGTCTACGTCAGGCAACCGTTCTGCACAAACCCATCCAACAAAGAGGTTCATCAACGATCATTATTACTGCACCAAAACGCACAAACTCCATTTCATCTGTCACCTCTTCTGTTTCACAAATGAGCGATGCGCACTCTGATACAGAATCACCCCCACCACAACCGATAATATCGGGAACATCAACGAAACCCGCACAACCCGTACGTAGCGTAAATATTTCCTCACAAGCGCCACGAACGCTAAACAACTTGCTTAGTAAGCCCGCGACAGATATTTCAGCGCTACGTAATCGTAAAGTATTTATGATAACCGAAAAATCCGATGAGGTAGGCGGAACTGAAGCATCCACTTCAGCGGCTGGGGGTGTGGCACCAGGCCAAAAAAGAAAAATGTATCTTATTATGGAAGAGAATAGCGGCGCTGAGGATGAGGAGCTAGCGGAAGATCGCTTAGCGGCTAAAGATGCAAACAATAAATATTTAAAAAGAGAGAATGGACTGAATGCTGGTTCGAGTGGTTCGAAAAAATTGACGCTCTTTGCTGATAAAACCATTAGCGGTACTTTGACGGAGAAATTCGAAAAGATATTGCCAGAGATATTGAATCGGATTAAAGGCAAAGATGCGAATGGTGGAAAGTTGTTACCGAACGCGATAGGATTGACAACGCCGAAGCAGGAGGTCACACCGAAAATAGAGGTGACACCGAAGATTGAGACGCGGACAAAGTTCACAGCAAATCGTCAGCTGGATCCATTGGCGAAGGCATTAACGACAGCAGCGGCGCCATTACCAGTTACCAATATGTCTTCAAAATTGCTTAATGGAACTATTAATCTAATTAACATTAAGTCTGAGCCAATTAAAATGCAACAACAACCACAAGAACAATATAATCAAAACCCGACCGAAGTAAGGACTGAACGAGTACCAATTACACTGCCACCAAAAAAGAATCGTACAAAAATTATTACAACAACTTTAAATAACACTTTACTCAACGCCAATAGCAATAACAACAGCAGCATTATTACCATTGACAACTTCAATGGCAATACGTCTAACAACAACAGTCTGACCAACAATAATCCTCATAAAATGAGCGCACAATGTCAAATGAAGCAAATATCTGCAGCTACACCAGTCATTGTTTCGACGGCTACTTTGGCGGCTGCACGCAACAACACTCAAAGCAGCTACACCAGCCCAAGTGAGCTCAGGCGTTTTGCTTCTATTTCGAATAATGATGCTGTTTGCAACAATACCAACACCACAAATATAAAATATGCTACGAATAGTAAAAGTACAGCAGGTCCATCCATTGCTAAAGTCGAGACAGTGCCAAGGAATATTAATCTTTCTGGCGATTTTCATTTCTTGATGGAAATGCTGCCTAAGCTGGAAAGTATACCGGAGCCTCATAAGACCAACGTGAAGAATTGTATTGAAAGAATAATAACACAGAATGCAAATATATTTGCTAACAAGTAGCATAGAGTGGCGAATTGATTATCGAAAGTTCGAAATTGACTTTCGAAAATTCGAAACAATATTGGAAATTTTGAAATTGATATAAAGTTGTGTTTTTATTTATTTTGAAATATATTTTTTTTTAAGTCGAAATAAATTTTTCAAAACTTGCTTTTTTTATAAAAAAACAGAATTGATTTTTTGTTCATGCATATCAGAAATTGTATATATTTGTTAAGTAAATTGAAATTAATTTTTGAAAACTTGAATGGTTTTTTTTTCTTAATTAAAAATTTTTTTTAAGTCGAAATTATATTAAAAAAACTCGTAATTAATTTTAAAAAACTCAAATTAGTTTTTGAAAACTCGAAAACACAAAAAAAAATTCAAAAAAGTCTTTATTAATGCGAAATTGCCATTTTTTTAGTTCGAATCAGAAATTGTAACAAATAATGCTTCCAGCATCGAATAAGTATTTCGTAAAAAAAAATATTTTTGCTGCGAATATCTTGATTTTTTAGGAATTAGCGCATAATTTCAAATTGTTTTTCGAAAATTTGAAGTTTTCATTGATTTTTTTTTATTTGTATTTTTTAAAGTCTAAACTAAGGCCCAAAAACATGTAATTAATTTCGAAAGCTCGATTTTTAAAAATTAGTTTTTGAAAATTTATTTTTATAAATACGGAACTGCTTTTTTGTTATTTCGAATCAGAAATTGTTGCAATTAATGCTTCCAGCATCGAATAGGAATTTAAAAAAAAATTACGTTAATAAATATAATATAAATATAAGATACTAAATATACAGTAAAATATCGATTACTTTATTTTTATATTAATGAACATTGAATATTGCAAATTTTATATTCGAAAACGATATTGTCATATTCATTTAATTTAAGCATGTTCATAAGAGCTTATCGCCTTTTTTATAAATCATTTATAAATCTTAGAATAAGTCACTTACGATTTTGAAATGTAGTTTATGTTTTGCATATTGTAAAGTCCGTGCATAAACTATGTCATACATATAAGTTGTGGCAATACATTTGCGGGAATTTGTCAATAAAAACAAGAAAATTAAGTTTTAGGAAATATTTTACTATCGGCCTTCACAATAGTCTCCCTCTAACTCTAAACAACGGTTCCAACGTTTCTCCCATGAATCGAAGCACCTTTGGTAGTCCTCCGAAGTTAGCCCCTTTGGGACCCCTGTACACTGAAAGAAAAAGACTGGTAAAATCAGCCGAAATAGGTTCGACTCAACCTAAATTTCTGTCTATTTTTATCCATCTCAACAAAATGTTGAATCAACTGCGGACAAATCGTTGATTCGTAATTGACTGTTTTAGTAGTCAAATGAACAAAAAAACTTGTTGCGACAGCTTTGTACGAAAGTACTTATGTTGCGGCATTTGCAAGGCAGATGAGTTTTCACTGAGATCTTTTCATGGCAGAAATACACTCGGAGTGCTTGCCGTACAGTGCCGAGGGGCGACCCCGCTTAGGAAAATTCTCTTCTAATTGAAAAACCTTATTATTAAATTTTTTATGTTGCTTTGCCCGGGGTGTGAACCCAGGGCCTTCGGAGTGGTAGGCGGAGCACGCTAGCATCACACCACGGCGGCCCCATATACATACGTAAATGTGTGCATACATATAGTACACAGCATACATAAGTACAAAGTAGAGGGCGCAGTGAGCGTAAAATTCTCTTTGAAATTAGCTCATGTATTGACTGTTGATCGCTGTTGAAATGACTAGTGAGATCAGTTGTGTTAACAAAAAATCAGTTAGATTGATTAGGAATCTGTAAATTTTACAGAATTTTGTTAACTTAAGAGCGACAATTTCTCTTCTGTTGAAATGACTAAACTAATTTGTTCGCTTGACAAAGAACTCGGTCGAATTAACCATAATTCGATCAATTTCACCAAATCTCCGTTAAGTCAAGAACAACAGAACTGATTTGTTGATTTTACTAGCACCATTTCTTTCAGTGTACGCCGCCATGATGAGTTCCCTTGAGGTGGGAATTCACGTAGGGGAATAGAAAAAGGCCACATGGCGTGCACCGATCTAAGATAGGTGAGGCAACGTTGGGATGCCTTTTGTTTGCGAAAAACTCTTGCACATCGAACGACGAATGGGCCGCTGCATTGCCGTGATGCAAGATCAATCCATCCTTGGTGAGTCTTTTCTAGTCACTGTCTGGCGAGTGCGAAGGTATTTCTGATGAATGATGCCATGGATATCAAAACAATCAACGTTGCCTTCAGATGTGACGTGGCCGCTCCCGCATCTCAGAGTCATACTCAAATATTAAAGTCTCATCTTCAGTGACTACCTGTTTGGGTTTTTCATTGGATTTCTTAAAAAATTGAATCACAACACTTTGCTTGTAATGTACGCCTCACATTTTCACTAAGCCACTAAAAATGTTACTTGACGTAATCTACTTCAGCATTGAAGTCTTAACTAAAAGTAAGATCCCCCAGATGATGACGAATGAAAAAGTGTTGCCAGTTTTTATTAAATTATAACTTAATTCCCGGAACTCAATTGCCACACCTCGTACATAGCACCTTTTTCATTATTGTAGCCCCATTGAAATTCTGGCCACATTTCGACTGATTATTCTTTTTTTTTAGTTTAAGTACAAATATTTATACTTTAAATTTACCAACGAAATAATTCAAATGACACTTGAAAAAAAAATTTTATGAAATTTCACAAAGCTCGGTTATAAAGGTTATTGAAAATTTTGTTATCACTCCTCAAGCAGCTTAAAAATGGGTGTGATTCCAAAAAAAATTCCTTTAAACATATTTGCGTAATTGTTTTTAAGCGAAAATCACCGAAATTATTGAACTGGCTGAAACCAGGGCCGAGGATTACGATTATATTTTGATTATTTAAGATTACAATTACTGTAATGATTTTCTAAAATTAGAGTAATCGTAGTCGGAAAATTTTTAGGATTACAATTAATGTAATCGTAATTTGAAAAACGCGTGATTACTATTAGTGTTATACTTAGATAAATCGCAATCTAGTTGAAACATAGAATTTTGCAACACCAATTAAAAATTTCTTTAACATTTTTATAAACAAGTAGCAAACCTGGCAGACGTTCTCTTGCCCGAAAATTGGCTTGCCTCCAACTGAAAAATGGACCTTTCTTCTCTCCTTATCACACTATCCCCTTCCTTTTCTTCTCTATCTTTCATATTTCTTTGCTATCCTATTCCTTTCATTCTCTCATTATCTCTATGTCACTTTCTCATTCTTACTCTCACCTCAAATCCCACTTCCACTCCTACTCAGACTACCACGCATACTCCCTCTAAAAATAAATAAATGTAAGGCGCGATAACCTCCGAAGAGATCTAAGGCCGAGCTTCTCTTCCAATTTGCGTCGTGCTCCTATTGATTTTCCCTACAAATCGGCCAATTATGCCGACTCCGAACGGCATCTGCAAGGCAGATGAGTTTTCACTGAGAGCTTTTCATGGCAGAAATACACCCGGAGCGCTTGCCAAACACTGCCGAGGGGCGACCCCGCTTAGAAAAATTTTCTTCTAATTGAAAAACCTTATTTCTAAAATTTTGATGTTGCTTTGCCCGAGGTGTGAACCCAGGGCATACGGTGTGGTCGGCGGAGCACGCTACCATCACACCACGGTGGCCCTCCCTCTGCTATTCCAAATATATACTTGTGGACATATATGTAAATAATTCACTCATTTCCTAACGTGGCCTCACATTTCCAAAATTCAATACATATTTATAAATATAATTGATATACTCGCCCGATTACTTTTCAAAACAAATGTCCAACTCCAAAAATACCGAGTGACGTAAGGCTTCTGAGACATTTCCTCAAGATCGATTGAGTACTATGGCCGGTTAAACAATTTTTGAAAGTTGCATAAACCTTTATCGCATTTTGCAGAATTTAGCTTAAATGTATTTTTTATTTGAAATAAAATTTTATTAACGAACGAACCCGGTGGACTTGCTCTTTCCGATCTTTGGCTTTCATGTATTTTAATGTTTTCTTGACTACTATCTCTCTTTTTCCATTCCCTTTTTTCTCATCATAATTCACCCTATCCCATCCCTTCTCTTTCTTACTCTAATTCTTGAAATTATGCGGTTCGGTTTAGCTCGAACTTAAAACTCAACGTTAGGTAATTTCATTAATTTATGTTGAAAGTGGCATATCTTCGGCTGCTAGGCGAGTACTTGTCATGGAGCTAATATCTTTTCTGAAGGCATGAAAAAAAAATAGGTAAAGATGTATATTTAAATATACAATATATATTGTTCTCTTCCTTCGTGTTAAGTTTTCGGTTTTAAAGAGGAAGAATTGGTGAGAAGCCTCATGGTTTGAGTGTGCATTTATTCGCATCATCTCTCATACTTTAAAATAAATCACAGACTGAAGTTAAAAGGCTGCAAAATTAGATTTATCTGTAGTTCAAGTAAATAAAATAATCATAAAACTCATGAATTATAAATACAAACATATATATTTAAGTCGAAATAAAATTTTTTGAAAGACATACATACAAACATACAAATAAAATAAATATTTGGATTATTATAAGAGTATAAACATTTCTATTTTCATAATTGATAAATTAACATACAAATAAAAATTCATTAAAAAGTTAAACGGGTAATGTGTTTTCATTGGTTGAGTGTACCGTTTGCATGTATAAAGGTGATTACCCACTCAGATCTCGCAACGTTTCATCATCATCAATTGGCATTCAATCGCCTAAAAGATTTTTACCTTTGCGCCAGTAATTTTTGCTTCAGGATAACTTTTCTTCATCTTTTTTCAAAACTCAAAATATATTTTGCAGTGTTTTTTTGTTATGAAAAACCTGCACAGAAAAAACTCATCTAATTTATCATATGCGGTTTGGCATAAAACCTAGAAATCAATCCTCCCTTCACCTACCTCTGTAAATTCAGTGGGGGTCACTGCTTCCAAATACAAGTTTTGATAGAAATACTTGCTTGGGCGCGGAGTCTTCGCCCATTTGCATTACACGACCCACTTAGCGAAGCCTTTTATTTATTGCACTATCTCTCATACAGCTCAATTTTATAACTAATTCACGCACAGATAATAGATCTTCCGGAGAACATATATTTTAGTACTCCTAGGTTGATCGCGAGATCGTCCGTGATTCCAAACCATATATCAGGCAGGACTTTAGTTATATGTGCTTATTCAGCTGGAGTAAAACTTGTTGGCAAGGGATTGGTTTCTAAGCTGGCTTTGTGTTCAGTGGTACTGCTGGTTTGCAGATAGACGAAGTCGTTCACAGTCTCGAATTTATGCGGTAATGCGCCCATTCTTCCTTGGAAAACACCAAGTTCGTCTTCTCATCCTCATTCGCAGCAATACCCACTTTTATTGCCTCTATATCCAATCAAAAGAAAGCTGAACTTACGGTGCATTTGTTAAGGTCAATTAGGTGAATATCATCAGCATATGCTAGCAATTGATTATACGCTCCTTTAGATTGTAGCATTGCGGTTTTGATGAGCTGCTAGAGATATCTTCTCTAGTAATAGCCTAAATAAATCGCACGATGGGGAGTCACCTTGTATGAAGCCTCGTTTGGTTTCGAATAGCCGGGAGAGGCTCTTTCCAATCCTTACGGAGCTGCAGGTGTTGCTCAGCGCTTTTTGGCAAAGCATGGTTAATTGAATGCCCGAAAGCCAACAACACAGGCAACTCTTTTTCCTTGACTTAACTGACAGTCGATGTACCAGTTAGCATAGAGAAAACATGGTTTTCGTTAACCTAAAGATAAGTGAATAACTGAAGATGGCGCAAACAATCTTTAGGATTTTTTACAATGCTGACCTTTTTGTATGTTTTTTTTCTTAATTTCCCTCAATATTGGTATTAACCGAAAGGAACTTTAATTAGTTTATTTTAATAAAAATTTATTTTACGAATCGCCGTTACCTTACCTTCATGTAATATTTGTATTTTTGTTTGTCTTGTAGTCGGAGCTACGGCATGTAATACAACCCCCCCAAATAAATAATCTTTTTCCTTTGTTGCATTATAATTTCAAAAACTTTTATTCAGTGGAAAGCTTTGTTCTTTTATGTTCATAATTTTTTTTTAAATTTCTTTTTAATTTCATATGTATGTCTTATTAATTATAATATTTACCAGTAATTGTAATTAAAATAATACTTTTTTATGTAAATACAGTTATTATACGTACATATATTACATTACATAGAAGCATAAAAAATTTCATCATTTTGTTAGCATTCAAAAATTAAAAAATATGATTCTAAAAAATTTGCATATGTATATGCAAAAAAATTATAAATATATAGTATAAAAAATATTACATGAGAAGTAATACTGCAAATTAATCATATCTTTATTTTTTTGCACTTATGAATTATTATTATTTTTAAATATTTTTTTAATGCATGTTTGTATGTATGATATTTGACGAATATTAGTTACACTAAGTAATACTGATTTATGGACCTCTACGCGTTGGCGATGGCGAGTACCGAAGAAGATTTAATGATGAGCTGTACGAGCTATATGCAGGCATCAACATAGTCCAGCGAATTAAAACGCAGCGGCTGCGCTGGCTAGGCCATGTTATGCGAATGAAAGATGATGCTCCGGCCAAGAAAGTGTTTCTATCGGAACCCGCCTATGGAAGCAGAGGTAGAGGGCGGCCCCCACTCCGTTGGAAGGACCAGGTGGAAAATGATTTAAACTCCCTTGGTGTGACCAATCGGCGCCGGTTGGCGGAGCGAAGGAGCGACTGGCGCGCCTTGCTGGACGGCCATAACCGTTTAGTCGGTTAAGCGCCAATTAAGTAAGTAGGTGATACTCACATCACTAGTCTGATGCTAAGTAAATGAAGCCACAACAACAATAAAGCAGGCGGTCACTTGTATCTACATCAGGGCTCTTCATTTCATAGCACAATTGTGCGCATATGATTCGATTTGTCGTCGTTAATTGAGTTAGTCGCCGCTTGGCACTTGGCGTAGCAACATCGCTGATGGGTATCGGCTGATCGGTATCAAAATATGTATGCTTGCTAGTCAGCGAATAAATGAAAAATCAATTCACCCGCACGATCATCACACCAATTGCACTCTCACTAATACAGGCGCACTTTCAATTTGAAGAGCCCTGATCTACATAAACGAATCAATCATTATGTCTACACATATGTACGTACACGCAGTGGAGAGAGACGCACAAACACATGCATATATCTTATCTGAGATGCTCACAAGAGTAGACAATCATTTGTGCAAGTATCACTCACATATACACGCGCATATGAGAAGCTATAAATTCATCTGTAGCTAAAGCTGGTAACTAAGAGTATAAAAGGAGGTAAAGCTGAGAATCAGTAATCAGTTGATTTAAGCACGCTATCTGTTGAGAAGTAGAAGTGTTATTAGTCTAATAAAGATCATTTTGCATTATTGAATATTGGAGTTATTTATTCAACAGTTTAGTGATTCGAACGTTAGCAGAAGGTTGCAAATAAGAGGAATTGCACTAAATTCGTTACAATATTTATATGAATGCGTTAGTAAGTTATATTTAGAATCATTAATTATGCAAGTACGTATATTTTATAAGTTATTTTTATATAGATAATAAGTTAGTGACCATACATAAATACAGAGAATTCATTGTTTACACATCGAGTTAATTTTTTGTTTGTTTATATTTTTTGCCTGTTTTTGTTTTTTAATAATTTTTCAAATTTATTTATTGTTATTAATATTCGTATTAAGTGATTTAGGTAAGTAATCTTATATCATTATATATACATACATATGTTAGTTTCTAACAATACTTTTGCAAAAATATACAATCATATATTTACACAATTTATTATTTGCCAAATTTTGGTTGACGTTTATAATTTTTTTTTGTTTTTTTTTATTTAAGTACGCTCATTTAAATTTTATTTTCATGATGTTTTTTTAGTATAATACAATTTTATATGGGTTTGTATGCTTGTGCGTTTGCATATTTATGAGTTTAATTTTTGTAATGAAAATAAGTAATTTTTTATTGCTAGGTTTAGATTTATTATTTATGCATATTTTTATATGTCGTTTGCTCTTCGTGGTCTAGGTCTTTGCCAACAAATCAGCATTTCACTGAGAGCAACAAAAAGAGGGGCCTAGACGCAGGAACAACATAGGGCTCTTTGAGCCTAAATTTTATGCCATACATTGGTTACACTAATTTTCAAACTTTATTTTGTACTAAATAGGAAACCTCTCGGTTTATATTTTAAACGTATCTGAAAAAATGTCTTAAATCTCAATACTGATTTAAAACAAAATAAAAATGTTTAAAAAATCAAATCCAGTGTAAATTTGTAGATATTTTAAGTTTAAAACAAAACCAAAAGTTTAAACTTACTGCTGAAAAACGCAAAATAAAAAATTTGTGCAAGCAAATCATAGATTCTTTCTTACCACGACTTTGAATTAAAGCACTTCACTCGAAAACTGCCCACGAATTGAAACAACGTGAAAAAGGTACCGGCGGTAAGCAACGGTTCCAAAAATTACTTCGAAATGTATTCGATTTTATTATAAGTAAACGTATTTATTTATAAGGTTGGGTTAGGTTGAACTGGCCGGTCCCTGAGGACCTCACATAGATTGAATACGTCCGTAGTGTTACCAGAAGTTTGTTTTAACGACCAAACTGAAAAACCCTATCAAAAACCAGGACCTATGTTATAAAATAACTCCGTCCTCTTGGCAAATACTAGAATCTTCCTAGGATTTAAGCCACTTGCTGCTTCTAGATCTGACAGCTGTACAACTCCTAATAGCTGGAGTCTTAGCCTGGCAAGCGCAGGGCAAGAGCACAGAACGTACTCGATCGTTTCCTCGTCCAGCCCGCACTTCCTGCAGATGTATCACTGACCAAGCCTAATTTAAAGGCATGTGACGCCAGAAGGCAGTGTCCAGTCAGAATACCCGTCATGAGTCTACAGTCCTCTCTTTTTAATGATAGAATCAAGTTTGTTAGTCTAAGGTTGTAAGACCTGCACATAATCTTCGACACTTTACAGCCCCGCGCTTGAACACACGCCTTTCCTGCTTGGTCGATCATGTGCACCTCTCGCCTTTGCTTAATTTCGCCTAGTCTTATTGGGACGTCTACGGAGCAAGCTTCAAGGGATGCACCCTTTTTAGCTAGTTCATCCGCTTTTTCATTCCCAACTATTCCCATATGCCCTGGGACCCAATATAGATCTATGCTTCTCCCTGTCCCGATTCTCTCCAGGGACTGCTTACACTCTAACACGCATTCAGATGCTGTGCTATGCGAGATTAGTGCCTTAATTGCTGCTTGACTGTCAATATAAAAGTTAACACGATTGCAGCTTGGGCTATTTTCTTCCAGGGTTTCTACTGCTTTGGTTACGGCTACTATTTCCGCTTGGAAAACGCTACAGTAATCCGGCAGCCTGTAGGATCTGTTTATTTCCGGATCACCACAGTATACCGCAGACCCTACTCCTTCCACTGCTTTGGAACGATCTGTGTACACATGTATCGCCTCGTCCGCCATTTGAGCACCCTTGCGCCAACCGTCTACCTCTATTTATTTATTTATAAGTAAACGTATACAAATTTGAGCCTAAATTAGAAATTTTTAACTACATATGTATATGACCAAATTAAATTTGAAGTGCTTTGGATCAAAGTCGTGTGCTCTACCAACTCAGCTTATGATGTGAACAAAAAATCGAAACTTGCAGAGCTCACGAGTGCTATATTTTATTTTAGGGGTTTCAGCAGTCAGTTTAAACTGTTTGGGTTTTGTTTGAAAACCAAAGAAGTTTCTAGTTTTAGTTCTTTTAAGCTTTTCTGTTTTGTTTTGAATTCAGGGAATGTCTGCAAGTTTAAGTACTTTCAAATTTTCTGGTTTTATCTTAAAACTATTATGGAACTTTTTATTCAAATAGGTTTAAAATTAAACCGAATAAAAGCAGTAAATTGAGAGATATCCAATTTAGTCCGAAAAGGTTTGAAATATTGTCCTAACCGATTAATGATTTGCAAAGTAGGCTGAAATGTTTTATCACGAACTTAATTTAAAAACCAAAATTAAAGTTTTTTTACAAATAGTCTATTTTTAAGACACGAAGCAAAACTTGGGTTAACCAAACATGTCGGTTTCAATGTTTTGAAAACCTTAAACGGCAGTTAGTGTCTGCTTTTACAAAATTTTTCAATAACATCTGTAACAACTTGAATGCTCTGTTGGTTTAATGATGGTAAAATGTTTAATATCGTATAAGATAATACCTACGCCTAACATCCATTTCATAGTGAATACCCTTACTCAAATTTTTACTCAGAGTAAATAAGATGTCAAAAATTTATGAATTTACCCCTTCGTGAGAAGATAACTCTGAGTTAGAAAAAAATAACCAGCTACTCTGCAAACGAGTCTTAAGGCCCGAATACATTCGGCTTTTCAGTCGTTATAACGCTTACGTTGCATAAACAGCTGACTTTAAACACACACGTCTTCATGGCTATATCCTCCATCGGAATTAAAAGCTAAAGTTTTGCTGGCGTTGTCAATAAATTTTTCTAATTTATTTTAAATTCATAAAATATGTAGCAATTTTCATCTCTGTTTAATTTAGTCTTAAAACTAATTTTGAGTTATTGATTAAAAAATTTCTTTTACTTCCTTTTTGATCATGACAAAAAATAAAAATTAAGTTCATTGTGACAGACGAACTTTCAACGTGCTTTGTTTCAAAGTGACGCCAGCGCCAAAACGACGCAAAAGTCGAATGTGTTCGGGCCTTTAATGCTTTAAATTTGGATGCGTTTTGTGTTGTAACTGTAGCTTTTACTTCAAAGTTTACACCACAAGTAAAGCCTTTTAATATAATACTATTTAATATATTTTTATTCGTTACATAATTTAATATAACTTTTTTTTTAATTTGGTAATGCAAATATTTTTTTTTCCACTTTTTTTTTGACGCCAATAGAACTTTGAGTTTCTCGTTTTAGTTTCTGTCAAAGTTTATCCTACTAGATTATAGAATTCAAATGTATATTTTAAATATGAAATACTTAGTTCTTCATTTGCATTTAAATAGACAATCGTGTTCGTTAATATTTATTATTGAAAAATTTCCATCACTTTTTGAGTACACTAATAAGTTTATTGTGTTTTTTTTTATATTTGTGCTTTTCTTTCTCACAGTTTATAACTGTTTTCATAATATTTAATGCTTTTGTTTTATTGACACTATTAAATATTGTTAACTACGCTTGTTGCTACTACCTTGTAAAATGTTTTTTTGTTTTTTAATATATTTTTTTTAATATTAAAATTTTTTCAATTTTTTATTATAAATTTTTTTGTATGTGTTATTTGATGTATGAAAATTGCGTTGGAAATACAGATGAATTTATTGTGAAATTTTTTTCTTTTAAATATATTATTTTGTTATATTTTTTGTTAAATGTTACACATATACATATTTTTAGTGAAATAAAAACACATTATTAAGTATTTTCAATTATTATTTCCAAAGGGAGCTTATTTTTTAGTTTATGACTATTTGAGTATTCTATTTATAAGTAAGCAATCACAAAGTGGGTTTATCTTAAATTATTTAATTTTACATTTACATATTAGTTGCAAAATCTATACATGTACACATGTGGGCACGAAAATAGCAGTGGCAATTTTTATCAAATTTCGTCTACTTGACTCTTATTTTTTATTTTCGATAGTTTGAGGATTCCAGGTTAGTTTAAGAAAAAAAGGAAAGTTTAATTGACGAAATCCGGTAAAAATGGCCGCTGCTATTTTCGTGTTCGGAATTGCATTTCGAAATATTTTTTAAAATGTTGGGGAAAATGAATTTATTAAAGTTAAACGTCAATTATATATTTTTGTGATTTTTAATTTTTTATACTTTCTGTATTTAATTTTATATTTAAATGCGTTCTACATAGTAAAACTTTCACAAATTCTACGAACAGCCTTTTGCTCATTTTAATTAAGCATATAATTGATGTGTAATAATAATGCATATGTATATTATATTTTATATGTTACTAAAAAACATTCTCAAAATATAAGATAGCTCGCCTGTATTCCACAAGTAGTTAGAGTTTGACAGTATGCCCTGAAAACAGTTTTAACTGTTTTGTTTTTGTTAATAAAAACTAGCAAACACTAAAAAAAATTCGGAAATTTTGTACTGAATATGGATGTGGTAGCTCAGTGAATAGAGCGCACGACTCTGATCCAGAGCACGTCGACTTAAAACCCGATGGCGGACCGCATATTTAAAAATTTGTTTATTACAAGTGCAATTTTCAGTGGACCCGCATTGTGTTATACGATAACGCAAAGGAAAACGAATTTCACTCGAACAATAAGGGATTCGAGGAGTTGATAAGCGCAATACAAAGCTTTATAGCTTCAGGGCTTCCGCAACCCAACTGTCAACCTCATCTACGCGATAGAGATATACGCCGCCGATAAACGCCGCCGCAGCCGCCGATTTTTGTCGTTTTTCGCACGCCGCCGCCGAATGTCAAAAATATCGTCGCGTTAATATACTTTCTATTCATTTAAGACTGTTTAGGCCATTTCTTGTTCATGTCGAAAATTTGTCGGATATGGTCGAAAGTGGTATCAACGGATGCGCATCACTGCCAGTTATAAGAAACTAATTGCGAAATTTAACTCTTTCTAACTGTTCAAAAGTTATTTTAAAAAATGATGTCAGCTTAACACGGACTTTGCATCACCCAATTCACCTAGTTATTAAAACAAAACACTAAAAGAAAAGTTATATAATAAAAATATATGCTCACTTTGGATATTTTTTTTTCAAAAAATTAATAATTAACAATGAATTCAAATAAAATGACCCAAAGCGATCATGTTTTCAAATTGTTCTTAAGTTGTTAAAAAAAGCAAATTACCCAAAAAAGGTGCCGATTTTTAAAAAAATGTATATTGCGATTGGCTGGAAGAATAAGCGAAATTAGTGATGCAAAATCCTTTAGTAGGTTTTAGGGGCATAAACACTTCTTTGACATGATCCTTACCTCATACTTAAGTTGAAGATATATGTACGTATGAGAAGGGTTTGAAAAATCCCTTGGGCTTACATTCAAACATCTGTTTTTTATTTGCGAAGCTATATAATAGCGTCTGAAATGTTAATTTTGATTTTCACACTTCATTCTTCAACACCCAAGTCTCCCGGTTTGACATTTCCTAAAGTTGGCGACCGTATGTAAAACTAGTCCCCTGGATTGAATCACATTGATTATAGCCTATCAACCAAGTTTAAATATCACCTACACGTCACGGATCCTTTTACAAATGTGAATACGTAGGCACATATATTTACCAGGTCAGGCTTTGTCCTTCGCAAGAACACTCTTAGTGGTGAAGCAAAAGCTTTCCCAAGACAGTCGAACTAATGACTGTGTGTGGTACTACCCTAACATAGTGGACATTCGAAATAGTCTGAAAACTGAAGCTAGGTGGTCATCCATAATGAGCTCTTATATCATAAGGCCGAAAAACAGCAGCTAACACCTTTCAACTGAAAATCGGTCGACTGTCGTTCTAAAATATCGTTTTGATTTAACGAAGACTATTGAAATCTATGTTGTGAACACAAACGTCTGCAAACTTTGGTCTACATTATAAAAATTTTATCCAGGGCCCTTGTAAAATTTTAATTATGTAGATGTGTCGAGGATTATACGATTTTGACCCATGAGTTACGCAATGATATCCACCTAGACTGCTTATGATTTCGAGGGCGGCATCCTTGGCCGAATAGTCACTCCCTAACGTTCCAAGGTGTTTCTCTGGTGTAGCCCGGCAGCATAGCGCGTAAAAACATCCGTTAGAAAGTTTTCGGAGGTACACCTAGAGTTTCTAGGAAAGTGTCGTCAACGAAGGTATGAGTTCGAAGTCGCAGTCCTATAGCTTCTGTGCGGACATATGGTGTGAGGGTCAGGAGATTTAGTAGCGATTGGTGGTCAGGATTGCTACTGTTCGGGAATTGTTGCTCTTAAAAACAGCCGAAAAAACTGGATGCGCCCTGTGCCATGATAGTCATGAGTATTAATAGGCCATTAATAGCAACCGTAAGTCGCCTTTGTGCGTGACCGCCAAGGAGCCACAAATGATTTAAAGAAATTGTGTTCGCGACGATTATTGGGAGTTAACCCTAGGTAAGACTACGCTTTGCGCGAGATATACGGACAACAGTGTGACTATTTTGTGTATCTATTTCTTTTCAGCAGACGCAGCAGTACAAATTCCGGGTGTTAGGTTCGAAGCCTCTGTGGAGTAAGTGAACGAGGACAATCTCTCCTCAAGGAGCTACTGAAAATTTTTGAACGGTCTGCGAGATTTTGAGGCAAAAACCCCGGATCTTTGCGAAATGGCCAACACGTTGATTTCCTTAAATACACACAAACAAAACCTTTCCTAAATATTATTTTTTTAAATAGAAAAATCAAGCTTTTTAAAGTAAGAACACCGGCGTATACCGGCGCGCCGCCCACGCCGCCGCCGATGAAGTGATCGGCTTAAACCTCTACTACGCGAGGGGAATCCTGTTACAAATATGAATGTAGCATACCCATATTAAGCAGGCGAAGCTCTGGAGACCCCAACTTCCTCGTGGAACAGGGGGGTGGGGCGGGATGGTCTAGAAGGTTTAATGTGGTCATGTCAATCGTCCCAGAGATGGTCGGCTGGTACCTGAATGGTGATTTTTTTACCGGAACGTACCAGACTTCTATCCGGCAAAGGACCATCAGCATCTATAACACTCCCCAAAACCTTCGGGAGTGTCTTTATCGTTAATACAACACCAACTCAAACGATAAATATGAATCTGTCAAACTATTAAAAAATAAATAAATGTAAGACGCGATAAACTCTAAAATAAATCTCTTATTTTAGGCCCTACAAATTGGCGGGATGGGGCCTACTTGTTTTATGCCAACTCCGAACGGCACCTGCAAGGCAGATGTATTTTCAGTGAGACCTTTTCATGACAGAAATACACTCGGTTTGCTTTCCAAACACTGCCGAGGGGCGACACCATTAGAAACATTTTCTTCTAATTGAAAAAACTTGTTTCTAAAATTTTGCTGTTGCTTTGCCCAGGGAGTGAAGTCAGGATCTTCGGTGTGGTAGGCGGAGTACGCTACCATCACGCCACGGCGGCCAACATAATACATTATGGATCTAATAAGCGCTCGTAGACACTATTCCATGCATTTCTTTAATCCATTCGCCATTTCGGTGATATTGCAATTTAAAAAACTGTATTTGATCACGGATCGTATAGCACGATATGGACTCTGGTTTAAAATTTAAACCAAAGTTGGTTATGTCGTATATGTAGTACAAAAGAGCTTCAGGTTTAGGCTCAAACTTTGCACAAATTAATTCGTTGCTGTTTTGTTTTATTTTAAATATTCTACATAAATTTTAGACTGTCTCAGACCAACTAGTATATCCATCGGAGGAAGAAATCTCGCCAAATCCACTCATTTCTGGTACTAGTGGACCGCTTGTTGGAAAGGTAGTGGCGGATGGGATTTTTTTGATTATTTTGGTTAAAACAGTAAAACACCCGTGAAAAATAAACAGTCAGTACTCTGTTTTTATATTAAAGATATCAAATCTTAACATATGAAATCTGTATTGAAATCCTGTATAAAATTAATTTTAAAAATTTCATGATTGCGCTTTACAAGTGATGCAAGTTTGTATGCTTTATGTTTATGATGATTAAATGCATATTAACGTGGTAAATAATTGTTTTGTTCAAATTTGTGTCATTTACATTTGATATTAATTCATGAGCAGTTAAGCATTGAGCACCTAGTGACAAATTGTCAGATTTTAGTATGAATTGTATGCGTGTATGCACATTAGGATAGGGCTAAAGTTTTGCGACAGTTTTGCGCCATCATTCCTAGCAGAAGTGGATTCTACATAAACAGAGTGGAAAATAGTCTATTGAACTATAAGTTTGAAATGTGGTGATGTGAAAAAAATTTAGGGAAATAATTTTGTATGTCTACGAACCAAGGCAAATTCAGTACCATATGTTGTATCCCAACATCTGATTGCTACTTCTCGATTATTTTCCATATAACGCCTTGGTGTAACAAGATGTCAGTTAATCGAAATCAATACAAATTTTCTTTTGACTTGACACTCTCCGGTACGGCGAATTGTCAACACCTGGTATAGATTTGCCTTGCAATGAACTTTACAGAAAGGTTCTGGTGCACTTTTTTCTTAAAATTATATGTAGAGCTCGAAACTGCTATGAGCGAAGTCGCAATATATCGCACCATTCACATTTTTTTCTCGATCCATTTAGTAGTTTTGTTATAAATATTACACCAAGCATTTCCTTTCGACTAACAAAAGTTGGAAGATTGATAAGCTTTAATCGATTAGGGTAAGGTGGAAGATTATCAGCACAATTATAAATATTCCCGCGGAATTTTGTTCTCGCGTATTTTTTTTATTCCCGCGGAAAAATTCTTCCAATTTTTTCTCCTAGGGAGAACAAAGGGAGAAGTAAAAAAATTCACAAGGAATTTTCATTTAGAATACGAGGAATGGGAGAAGGGAAAAACTCGTACGGAATTTTTGTTTAGAATTGGACTGTATATAATGAGGGACTCCTTAAAATTTCTTAAGGCAAATAGTAAAAATAGTTTTTGTATTAACACGAGCCTGTCTGCAAGGGACTTGATAACATAACGATGGTTCCAAACTACTGAGCCGTGTTCTAATATTGGCCTTACTAATGTTGTAAAAAGAGCTTTATACCACTATTACGGTTTACAACTCAACTCTCTTTCAGTTGAAATTTTGCTATTTGGTATTACAGATTACAACTCAACCTGGACAAAAATGTCGGTTGAAGTTGCCTAGTACAACAACTTTTTGTAGCATTACCGTGTAAAACCTTGTGTGGCTTTAGTTGGATGTCAAAATTTGATAACTGATAACTGCGTTATTTGAAGCGCTTTGCTTCTCTGCAATCATAATAATCATAATATCTAAAACCTCTTTAATCACTGTAGATGCTGTCCAGTCCAACACTAAAATCATTTCCACGGCATTTTTGATAGCTGCCGTCAGCAAGGAATCCGAGTATAGCGCATAATTTTAAAATAGGTGTGCAGCCGTCCCTCGAACGCGTTGGCGGAAATCGTCCCTCATTTTGTTAAGTAAGGAGCAAAATGCTTCCTTTACCGAAAAAAACTTATAAATCTGTAAAATAAGTTCATTATAAGCTCATCATTTGTCATGTTTTCTTACTTGGTGTTTGGTAGTTCCAAGGGATTGGAGTGATCATGCGAATTTTTTCCGTATTCGTGACATTTTGTCATCAACGTTTACGTCGTTATAAAACATAAAAAATCTAAGCTAATATTTATTGTGCTATTAATAAAAAAAAATCACTTTTGCAAATGCTTAAATTTCCACCACAAATTGTTCACTTATCTGTCAAATCATCACTTTTTAGTTCGGCAACATTAACCTTCAACTGAAATAAGTTGTAATTCGAAATACCAAATAGGAGTTGAGTTGCAACCCGTAATAGGGGCATTAGTTACGTAAGGGCCGTTAAATTCTTTTGTTCGCACTAATGTGTGTACGCTAAGCTGGGTCGATTTATTAACCTATATCGCGCCATCGATTTTTCGATAGGTTTTGGGATCAGGGAAAAAAGTTCCACTACAAAAAAAAATAAATAAATGTAAGGCGCGATAACCTTCGAAGAGATCTAAGGCCGAGCTTCTCTTCCAATTTGCATCGTGGTCCTGTTGATGTTCCCTACAAATTGGCTGGACCGGACCTACATGTTTTATGCCGACTCCGAACGGCATCTGCAAGGCAGATGAGTTTTCACTGAGAGCTTTTCATGGCACAAATACACTCGGAGCGCTTTCCAAACACTGCCGAGGGACGACCCCGCTTAGAAAAAATCCCTTACAACCGACTGTTCAGGTAAGAGGATTTTCATCATTTTTTTCGAAATCGATTTTTATTATAAATACATGTGTCCGATCTTGACGATTTTTTCAGACAACCATCTATGCCCAATACGTAAGCTTGTGGTAAAATTTGATGTTGCTAGCTGTTAAAATGAGGCAGAAATAGGACAGAAATGGCGAAAACCCACTTGTTGAACAATCGATTGTATGGGAGGTATATTCTATAGTGGTCCGATCCGGTCGATTCCGACAAATGTCAAATCCCCCATCAAAATATGCCTGCTTACCAAAGTTCATCAAGATATCTCAAAAATTTAGTGACTAGTTTGCGTTCAAACCAACGGACACACGGACGGACGAACGGATAGACGGACATGGCTAAATTAACTTAGCTCGTCCACTGATCATTTTGGTATACTTATTGGTGGGTCTAACTGAAACATATACATAAAAATGATTTAGAGCCTTGAAAATGAGAAAAATCGATTTCGACCAAAACAAGTCCCAAAAACCAAAAAAAAATTTTTTTAAAAAACTGTTAATGCCAACGTTTTTATCGCAGAATTTTAAGTGGGATAGGAACTATGAGACAAATTCGTTTTCATAGGCAACACTTTTGCACGTTTCTGAAGAAAACCTTAAAAAAGGCGAAAAAATAAAATTTTTCACCAAAACACACGTCAAAACCCAAAAAATATAAAAAAACTGTTATCGCCAAAGTTTTTTGCGGACAATTTTGAGTCGGACAGGGTAAACATGAAAATTTTAAAATCAAATGAAAATTTTTTAAGTAGGTCATGAAAAAAACCTTAAAATCAAAGAAAAAAACTCAAATTTTGCAGGCTCGAAAATTATTTTTTTGGGTATGCTTAGTGGAACTTTTTTTTCCTGAGCCCAAAACCTATCGAAAAATCGATGGCGCGATATGGGTTAACTTTCGTCCATGCAAATCAACTCAGCTTAATGTACGTACATATTCACCCTTATCGCGAGTTTTATTTTCACCCGAAAATATTCACAGTTTTTGTTCACCCTATCGCAGAGGGTAGCGAAAAAATTTTTCGTGTTCGAAAAAGATTTCACCTTATCGGCAACTCTTTGTTCGGGCGAAATGAACACCCAAATTTGTTCACTTATATTTTACAGGCGAACGAGAGGAAAACAAAATTTAAGTAATTTTTTGTTTTGAAATTTGATAGTCTTATAATTATATGTTATTTGATTATTAGAAATAAATCAATAAATAATGCACAATCGGAAGCTGAGTGGAAGAAGTGAAATTCCTGTATTGCTGTAAATTCAATTTTTTATGACAACGTATCAGTTGGCCAAGTTATCCATTGTGGACAAAGCAACGGTTCCAAAATGTTGAGCACCTCACTGAAACAAGATTGGCTAAGACCCACTTCATGGTCCTTTCCGACGCCTTTTCCCTATGCGAAAAAACGAAGACATGTACACAATTTTACAATTAGTGGAACTCCAAATTTTTGCTTCAATGGTGGCAAGGAGTGGTAAGAATAACAAGCAAATATTAGAATGCCGACTTGTTTAGCCTGTAATATTGGCGAAAACTAATTGAAAACAATTAAATTGTTATTCAAAAATAGTAATTTTTAGCTTACAGTGAATCATTTAGCTCCAAAGGGTTAGAACTTTCCCTTAATTGCCTCCGAACCGCTTTCACATTTATGTACATATATTCTCCTCACGCTCAATCAATACCAACCTAAGTGCAATACTTAAACATTATTTTATACATTTTTTATTTCTATTTTTGTTGTATTTTAAGGAAATATATGCTTGGTTACAAAATTTACACTATTGTAAGTAAATTATTTGTTCACTGCCAATTCGCAATAGAGCATCAGCTGTTTGGAAGTGAACTTTTGTTCACCCGAAATTGCCGATAGGCGGAAAAAGTTCACCCGAACAAAAGAAGTGAAGGCGAACACTTTTCCGCGTGAACTTCGCGATAAGGGTGATTGACTTGTTGATAAACTTTTTCCGAATATGTGTTTTTTTGCCGATTTGCTGCAATTACATTGGCATGTTTTATAGAAGAGTTTTTTTGTTAATTTACACTGTCCATGCACTTTTGAAAATTATGTAAATTAATTATGTTTATTACTTACTTACTTTGATATAGCGGATGCACTTTTTACTATAAAGACAACTGTCCTATCCTAACTCGTAACAAAAAAAAATAAATAAAAAAAAATTTTACGTACTAAAAAGTTCACTTACTTAACAATATATATGCATAATTTCTAACTGTTATTTATAACATTCAGCTGATGATTTTTGTTCTGTAGCTGAGCAGTTTTAGATCTCAACGCTTAACAAACCTCCGCCTATCAACAACTCTGCAAAAACAAATCCGCACGTCATGCGGATGCGCCCCTCGCGTCCGTTGGGCGGGCTTTGGAGGGTATTAATCCGTTGGGTATTATTATTATTCCTTTTGTTTGTAAAATGTCACATTAAAATATGTTATATGTAAATAAATGACTCATGATTAGTGAAATTAATTATTTGTTTGTTTATATGCATGTATGTATGATGGGTATATATGATATCGGAAATTTTTTGTTAAATTTTTTTCGTATTATTTTTTTGGTTTATCCTTAATTAAATCACCTGTCGTTTTTTAGTAAATTAATATTTGAAATACAATACAATTAATATACGTATATATTTACACACAATATTTTTTTTATTACATAAGCTCATACAAATACATATATAAAGCTATATACACATACATAGAGCTGAATTGGTTAATTCATTGAATTTATATTTATTTATATTAAACCTGAGCACATTTTTTTTTCTTGCCTACATTAACTGTAATTATTTTTAAATATTCTGTAGTGATTTACATCGAAATTGTAAGTATTTTACGCTTTAATTGTTTAGATATTTAATTTGGTGGATTTTGATTTATGAGTCATTTCAAATCAATAATTAAAAATGTAAATCACTGTTTCGTTGCCCTATATTGAATTAATTCAAACGAAAATTTTCCTTAATACGGATTTTAAAATTAAAGCTCTTTTTATTGGTGCGTAGTCAATTGCATAAATTGGTGATTAAAGTGTATTTAAAAAGCGATTCCAACTTTACATTAATAGCTGTGTTTTTTTTTAAATGCATATATGTACAAATGCACTTTAACTTCATATGTCCTGCCAAGTGCATAATGATTTTTAAACTTATGAAATGGTTGCGCAGAAAATTAGCACTGCTAAATTTTAGTATGCATTATACTCAGTTGCAACTGAAATGTGTCTCTCCATTTAATCCCTACACTATTCTCAACTTCTAAGACCGAAAGGTGTGTATGCCCACGATTCAAGGCAACCAATTCGGATATAGATTATACACTATGACCACCAGATGTTCGTGTCTACGCTATTAAGCACAACCCGTTTTGTACCGAGTTATTTAACTACTGTGGCGAGTCTTCAATAATTGCCGCTAGATGGGTCTCCTAAACGTTATCTAAGCGATGATAAACACGGCTCATATTATCTCTAGAACAAAAAAGTAGTATACGAAAATAAGCGTTGTCACTTTCACCGATTTTCGGCTGGATTTAGACAATTTTGAAAGGGAAAGGACGCACAGTGGGGGGAATGAACATTCTTGGTAGACACATCCCAAATTGGAAAACCAGTTCGGGTCCAAACCACTATTATTCTTAGATGTCTTATATGTATATCCCGTCTCCAATCTTTTCTACGTTCTTAAACATTGGCGTATTCAGGGGAATGGGGGACTAGAGGAGAGTTCCAAATCTCAGCCAGTACACCAAACTCACGCTTGCTACTATACAAATAAAGTAAATACAAATATCTCGGAGATAGGTAACATACCGACAGCAAGGGCAAAAAAGGGGTCACAAATCGAACACTCCGTATAACAAAATACCGCCTAATTATAACTCAAGTCGAAGAAGAGGAGCTGCCGAAACACAAACCGCCGCATCGTTTGTGATAAAGGCGTCCAGTCGAGTTACGCCAGAGCAAACCCGAATACTTTTACTCGCGCATACCTGAGCTTACCATTTTATTTCAAAACAATTCCGAATCTAACCCTGTAGGAAACAGAAACTTGCAAAGAACGAAAAAAAGACATTTTTTTCTTGGACAAAAAAAATATAGTACACATACATATTAAAGTGATTGACGATCTTAGAACTTATAAACTATGCATAGGTATATAAAAAATGAAGCTGTTAAATCAACAAATTGACTTTGTTGTTCTTGAATTAACAAGCTTCAGTGGAATTGATCACATTATAATAATTCCACCGAGTTTTTTTTGTCGAGAGAACATAGTTGTTTAGTCATTTCATTGGAAGAGAAATTATTGGTCTCAAGCTAACAACTTTCTGTAAAAATTACAATTTCTCAATCAGACAGATCTTGCTGTTAAAAGAACTGAATTCATTGGTCTTTTCAATATCGAACAACTGTTTATATAATGCAAATGCATCAGCTGATTTTTAAAGAGAAACTTCAGCTCACGGCACTCATACTCTGTTCATATGACCATGATGCCACAGATTTTTCAGTCATACCAACAACCTTCACTCTAATACTGAGCATCCAAAAGTTTTCACTCGTATTCCTAGTGTGATGAAAAACTTTCTTGTTGATTTGACGGTTGAAACGCCTAATTCAGAACCAAAAATTTGTGCAAATTTGATTCATCAGCTTTTTGAATTTACAGAAATTTCGATTCAATGGACGCTAAGTCAGTTGATTTGCTCAGCTTTTTCCTTCAGTGTATTAATGTCCCTATACACATGTATGAGTGTTATTAATACATATTACCTAAGTTTTTAGCTGCAGTTTTTTTGTATTAAATATATAATAATCACAACAACGATTAGGTATTTAATTAAAAAAATTTTATAAAACTTCTACACTATTGGTTTTATAACTGCATTTGATTTTACTTATCCTATAAGGACTCTTGAAAATTTATTATCCACTAAAATTTTAGTAAATCGTGCAACTCTGCTAATATTTATTTGCAATTCAGTGTTTTACAAATTTAATATATGTATATTGATTCGCGACTATCCTCTATGTTAGCATATTTTTCTTTTTTTTTAATAATGTTCTATATACATACATATATGTATTACATATTACTACAATTACATTTACTGATGCTATTTAAAAATTAGTTGAGTTGATGCTGCTTCCATTAAAAATATCTCTTTTGATATACTTTCTAGTTATTTAAATTTCTTATTTACACTTAACACTAAATAAATTAAAAATCAAATATATATATGTGTAATTCATTGTAAAATGACAATTTTATTTGAAGTTTTTAATTTATAAAGCTCTACAAACCTATTTTAATTTCCATGGATTCGGGGCACATTTCTTGGTTATATTTTTGAATTAATGTTACCATCAAACATTCTGAATCAAAAACAAGTTAGGAAGGCTAAGTTCGGGTGTAGCCGAACATTACATACTCGACTGCCAAATTACAGCTTGTGAAACTTTTAAATTACCTTCTTTTAAAAGTGGGCGGTGCCACATCCATTGTCCAAAATTTTACTAATTTTCTATTCTGCGTCATATGGTCAACCCACCTACCTAGTTTCATCGCTTTATCCGTGTTTGGTAATGAATTAACGCACTTTTTCGGTTTTTCGAAATTTTCGAAATCGAAAAAGTGGGCGTGATTATGATCCGAGTTCGTTCATTTTAAATAGCGATCTGAGATGAGTGCCCAGGAATTACATACCAAATTTCATTAAGATACCTCAAAATTTACTCAAGTTATCGTGTTTACGGACGGACGGACGGACATGGCTAAATGAATTTCTTTTTTCGCCCAGATCATTTTGATATATTGAAGTCTATATCTATCTAGATTAGGTTATGCCGTTGCGGGGTACCGTTATGCGAAAAAAATTAATATACTCTGTGAGCTCTGCTCAGCTGAGTATCTATTTAAATATCTGTTTTCACTAATAATTTTGACAGCGGATAATTGTCAAAGTTATTCGAACCCCTTAAACTCATTTTATAGAGAAGCTTTCGCTCACCATGTACGTACCATGGTTCAATTTTATGGTTGGCTCACCTCAACAGCTGATTTGATATTTTTCATTGCGCTGGCGTAGGGATTGTAAAAAGGAGATGTCAAACGCAAAATGTTACCAACACATTGACAATTACTTACTACCGTGGTGGTAAATGTCAAAAGTAGACAGTAAAGTGAGAGTAAACAATTTTTAGTTAACTGAACTATGGTTTACGTATGTTACAATTTTTTTTGCTGATTTGACTGTTAGAACGATCTATTCAGAATTAAAAATTTGTGCGAAATGATTCAACAGCTCTTTGCGATAAATAAAACTAGACAGAAATTTCGGTTGAATTGACCCATAATTCGGTTGATTTTACCACCTAATTCCTGTCAGCGTGAAAACTGCTCAAAGTGTCGTGGAATCAGCCTTCTTAATACCGCATACAAACATTCAAGTGGAAGATTGAAGCGTACCTTGATTGGTCTCAGCCCCAGAAAATCGACACGTTTAAAACTTTGAGCCTAATCTGAAGATTTTTTGTACTAGATATATGACCCAACGAAGTTTGGTTAACCTTATCGATTATATAGATTTTCGTGAAAATGAGTGCGCAGAACTTGGTTTTAATTTTAAATCAGAGAAGTATACATTTGTGTTAAGCTAGGTCGAACTGGCGGATCAATAAAGACCTCACATAGACTGAATGTGTCCATAGTGTTACCAGAATTTGTTTGATGGCCAAACGAAAGAACTTCGTCCTCTTGGCAAATACTAGAAAGTTTTCTGGGACCTAGCTGCCCCGCGATCTGCTGACCCCAATAGTTGGTGCCGTGACCTGGTGAACGAACGTACTCAACCGTTTCTTCCTGCAGCTCGCTCTTCCTAGATCTGCTGTTACTGACGAGGCCTAACTTACAAGCATGTGACGCCAGAAGGCAGTGCCCAGTTAGTATGCCCTTCGTGAGCCTTAAATCTTCTCTCGTCAGAGATATGACCACTTTGTGCATCTAATAGCATAGGCTTTGCACAGGATCTGAGAAATTTCGCAGCTTCGTATTTCTGTACACGCCTTTCATCTTGGATGGATCATATGCAACTCCTCTCTCCCTTGAATTTCTCCCAAACGGATTGGGACGTCGATCGTCGATTCACCGAGTGCCTATCACTTTATGACCGTGAACCCTGTATATATTTATGCTCCCGCTGGACCGAAGCTTTTTCAATGCCTCGGCATTTCAGAACACTTATTGATGAAGTATTTTGTGAGATTATTGCGGTAATCACCGCCTAACTATCTATATATATATATATATATAATGACGCGACTGCTGCTTAAGCACACTTCCCTCAGAATTGCTGCTGCTTTCTTCACCGCTATAATTTCCACCTGAAAGACGCTGCAGTAAACTGGCAGCCTGTATGATCTACTTATTTCTGGATCGATACAGTAAACAGCAGACAATTGTGGCCCCAAGATCTCTTTCGAAGCTCAGGCACGGAACCATATACACCATTTATACTTGTATTATATGAAAATTTTGCGGTCCGCTGGCAGGTTTCGAGTTGAAGTGCTCTAGACCAGAATAGTGCACTTCACTCACAGAGCTATCACTTTTGTCGGTATTTGGTTTCTTAAACTAAAACCTATACGGTAGTGTAAAGTGCCGTTGGGCAATCCATCGGCTAGGTCGAATTGATAATGATCTCTTCAAGCTGTTCGAACCTACACGAGGCTTCAGACAGGGTTATCCTTATCGACGTTTGCATTTTTTTATTTCGGTACTGGAGAAACTTGAACAAACTGTGGAACTTAAACATGATATAAGAGAGGACTTGGTTAGAGCTTCAATCACTGGCGCAATACCGCAAGAAAAGTAAACTTTATTCCTAAGTTGAAAGGTCCGATGGTGCTATTTTCAAAAATATTTTTATATAAGGAATATGAGTATACAAACTCAACATTTCCATAAGTTTCAGAAAGAAAATAAAATAGAAATAAATAAAAAGAGGGGTACCCGTGAGAATTGCTGCAGTGTGAAAAGGTCCGAACAAGTCTAATATTTTTATTCTACATTGAGCTAGTCGGGTATAATATATTATTTATTTATTATTATATTCCTTGATAATAATTGAACATCTAGTTGGGCATAATACAGATACCGTAATTCTGCCTATTACAAACTGGAGAAAGAAGCGAAAAATATACTGTTTTTATGATGCTTGAGGACAAGGCGAATTGTTAAGCCAAGAGTCAACACATTTCTATTTTGGCAACCCGGTTAGAGTTGGTAGCCAGAATTTCGAAACAGTAAAGGATTTCGTTTACTTTGATTCCAGCGATATTATACCCAACAGTGCGACCCTTAATAACCAGCGAAAAAATTCACATACCAATTCGACTGTAAAGGACAAATTATGTATAACGGAGTGAGTAATTTTTCTCATTTGAACCAAAACTCCTATCATATAAGAGCATTCATTCACTTCAGTGAGTGACGGTAAACCTGAACGCGATTGACCGCGACACAAGCTGTCACGGCGTTATACATAAACCGGCCCTTAATAATTCTTGAGGACCACTTTAGGGAAAATATTTTTATTGATTCCGTAAACGAAACGCTAGTTTAAATTAAAATTTAAAATTAAAAAATGCGTTTTCTGGTTTTTAAAAGTTTTATTTTTTATTTTTTTATTACTTTTAATGCGAAGTGTGTGTGTTCAATATTCTTAACTGTAGATATTATTAACTAAGAGTTAAAAGTAATACTTACATAAATAGCAGGAAAAATACTATTTAAATAAAAAATAAATTAATTTTAATATTTTAATGTTGTTTTTGTTCCAGTTCCAATGCAGAACAGGACAGGTCGTTGGCACATTCTTATGAATAGCGATATATATTTAAATTAATTAATCCAAAGCAACCACTATTTCAAAACCAACTACGACTGAAACAGTTGAAACGCGTTCAAAAGGCCTTCGTTGGAGATTCGAGATTGCCAGTTAAAATCACGATGAGGGGGTAGAATTAGAACTAGTACCATCTCGTAAAGGGAAAGTTCTGCGCTAGTTCGGAACAAGTGCAAATCGCTGCAGGGTACCATCGATTTTTCGATAGGATTTCGACTCAGGAAAAAAAGTTCCACTACGCATACCCAAAAATATTGTGAAATTTCATTTTTTTGACTTTTTTTCGACTTTGCTTTTTAAGGTTTTTTCATTGCCTACTAAACAAATTTTCATTTGATTGTAAAATTTTCATGTCCGACCCAAAAATGTCCACTAATTTTTTTTTCAAAAAACTGTTATCGACAACGTTTTTAGCAGACTTGTTTGGGTCGTAGAGGGTATTATATGAACATTTTTTTAGTAGGTCATGAAAAAAACCTTAAAAATCAAAGTCGAAAAAAATCAAAAATTTAATTTCGCAGGCTCGAAAATTATTATTTTTTGGGTATGCGTAGTGGAACTTTTTTCCTGAGCTCATGTAAGTATTGTTTTCAGTAAAAACGTTTAACTTAACAATTTTTTATTATTATTTTATTTTTTAATGTCAGACTATCCTTCTTAGTGAAATATAAATACTGATCTCTAAAATGCTCAAAACTACTCCCACTATGTGCCCCCAATTACTATATCAACTTGGTAAATACGAATCGCACTTTACGGTAAATAGGAACCTTTTAAACGGTTATGGCAAACTGTTTCCTAAATTGTTCGCTTAGCCGAGTGGGGACCGCCCCCTCTTCCTCTGCTTCCATAAGCTGGCTGTGATAAGAACATCTTTTCGCCGTCGCCAATGTGCATCTTTCGTAGAGTTTCTCTCTCGAACACACTCAGAGAAGCTTCATCTGATGGTGTATGCGAGCATGGTACTTCTGCACCATATTGGAAAATCGTGTAAATAAAGTTTCTTGTTTGGCTCAAGAGATCTATGGCAATTAAGTGCAATTTCACTTTGAAGAGTTAATAATGGAACTTTATATCAGATAATGGATTAATCTACAAGAAGTTCCTCGATATTGCAAGAATTGTTTTTTCGGAACTTTACCTGGTTCAGAAATATACACAGTAATCGGTTTATCGACAACTACTGACAACCAAACCGATTTTTGTGCATATCTCTTAAAGTAAAATTTCAAATTTTTTTGTTGCATTATATAAGTACTCACTTTTAGATTAATCTAAAATTCGATCCAAGGTTTTATCGTTCACGGTGAAGGCGCAAATTAATCGGTTTTTCGATATTTACTGTCCCTTTTCAGAATATCCTTTGAATCAAGGCAAATGACAAAGTTTTTGTTTCTGCAATATATAACTATCTTCTTGAAGATTAGTAAAAAGAAGATTTGATAAAAAGTTCCCCCATTAGCCCTTTAAGACAAAATGTAAATTTCTCGGCACACAAATGACCCAGAACCTAAATATCTTAAACCAATCTAGATTTCTTAACTTTTCTTTCGTATTAGATAGCTTCTACTTGTAGATTAAGATACAATTTGATTTAAGGTTCCATCGTTAACGGTTCGAGAGATGGACACTAGTTATCGAAAAACCGATTAATCCACTTACCGCCTTAACCGTTAACGATAGAACCTTGGATCAAATCATCGATTATTCTAGGACTACGTACTTACATAATGAAACAAAAAAAGCCGATTAACTTAGGTAGCGCATGAACCGTTAACGATAGAACCTTGAATCAAGAGGACTCTTAATCTACATATAAGTAGCTATAAAAGGTTGCAAAAAAGTTTAGAAAATCTTTCTTGGTGCAAGAGATATGTGGAAATTCAGATGCTGGGTCATTTGTGTACCGTTGAACTCAAATTTTTGCCTTGATTGAAGGCTTAATGATGCAACTTCACATTGAATAGTGGATTCATCTGGAAGTAGGTAGCTATATAAAACAAGAAAAAACTTCCGAAAATCTCGCTTAGTTCAAGATATATACACAATAATCGGTGTATCGACAACTGCTGCTGACCAAACCGATTATTGTGTATATCTCTTGAACCGGGCAAAATAGCAACATTTTTTTGTTACATTATACTTGAAGATTAATGCACAACTTGAATGAAGGTTCTATCGTCAAAAGTTAAGGCGATAAGTGGATTAATTGGTTTTTTGATAACTACTGTCCCTTTTGAGAATATCTCTATTGGAGTGGCCATACGAATAAGCGCAGTTTCGGCGTCGGATTCGTGGTGGGAAAGAGACTTTGTCGCCAAGTTCTGGCGTCACGCTGTGAACGAGCGTCTCGCCGCTATCCGAATAAAAGCGAAATTTTTAAATATATCATTCATCTGCGCCCATGCGCCCTCAGAGGAGAAAGACGATGAGGTGAAAGACACTTTTTATGAACAAATAGAATGCACATATCAGCGCTGCCCCCGACATGATATAAAAGTCGTGCTTGGCGAATTTAACGCCAGGGTGGGTAAAGAAGGTGTTTTTGGCCCTACAGTCGGAAAGTTCAGCCTACACAATGAAACTTCTCCTAACGGACTGAGGCTGATTGACTTTGCCGGTGGTCAAAACATGGTCATATCCAGCACGAGGTTCATGCATAAAAAGATACATCAAGCTACAAGGCTGTCTCCTGATCGAAATACTCGCAATCAGATCGATCACGTTGTGATAGACAGACGGCATGCCTCCAGTGTTTTAGATGTACGCACGATCCGAGGACCTAACATCGACTCGGACCATTATCTCGTTGCAGCCAAAATACGCACCCGTGCCTTAGCGCGGCAAAAACCAAGGAACAAAAAACATAAGGAAAGCTAGACGTCGAAAAGCTTCAATCACAACAGACTGCCAATGATTTCGCAACTCGACTCTCACACCTGCTCTCTGAGAGCACAACTCATCTCCAAAGCACTTCGTACTACCGCAGAGGAAACAGTTGGTTACCGGCAGCCACGAAAAAACAAGTGGTACGATGAAGAATGTCGCGCTGCAACCGAAAGAAAAGACGCTGCCTACAGAGCTACGTTAAAAGCGAGCGCAAAAAGAGGAGTGTGTGAACGCTATCGCGAGTTGAAAAGGGAAGCGAGAGGCCTTTTCAGGAAGAAAAAAGCAGAAGCAGAAAGGCGTGAGTGCGAGAAGCTTGAGCTACTAGCCACCAGGAATAACGCCGAAAATTTTACCCAAAATTACGGCGACAGGAAACGAAAACGGCGACTTTGTAACTGATGTCCAGAGAGTGCTTAGATTATGGAGGGAACACTTCTCTGCTCTCTTAAATGGAGCCAGCGATTCACCGTGCAGAGATGTCGAACCCGATCCCGCAATCGATGATGATGGAATATATGTCCTCCCGCCCGATTATGACGAATAGAATAGCAAACAACCAGATTGGAAAACAACAAGGCCGTGGGCGCTGATGGATTGCCTGAGGAGCTATTCAAGTACGGTGGCGAGGAGTTGATAAGGCGCATGCATCAGCTTCTTCGCAAAATATGGGTGGACGAGTGCATGCCCGACGATTGGAATCTAAGTGTTTTTTGCCCAGTCCACAAGAAGGGGGATACTGCAAAATGCACCAACTATCGTCGAATCAGCCTTCTTAATATCGCATATAAGTTTATTGTGCGAACGATTTAAGGCCACCGTTAACCGGCTGATTGGACCTTATCAGTGCGGCTTCAGACCTGGTACATCTACCATCGACCAGATTTTCACAATGCGCCAAATCTTGGAAAAAACCCGTGAAAAGTGAATCGACACACATCACCTCTTCGTCGATTTTAAAGCCGCCTTCGACAGCACAAAAGGAGCTGCCTATATGCTGCTATGTCTGAATTTGGTTTCCCCGGCAAAACTTATACGGCTGTGCAAAATGACTATGAGCAACACCATCAGCTCAGTCAGAATTGGGAAGGACCTCTCCGAGCCGTTCGAAACTAAACGAGGTTTCAGACAGGGTGACCCCCTATCGTTCGATTCCTTTAATTTGATGCTGGAGAAAATTATACTAGCTGCAGAACTTAACCGCACTGGAATAATATTGTATAAAAGCGTGCAATTACTGGCATATGCTGATGACATTGATATCATAGGCCTAAACACCCGCGCTGATAGTTCTGCTTACTCCAAACTGGAAAAAGAAGCGTAAAGATAGGTTTGATGGTGAATGAGGACAAAACGAAGTACCTGCTGTCATCGAACAAAGAGTCAGCGCATTTGCATTGTTGGCAGCTATAATTCCGAAGTAGTAAAAGACTTCGTTTATTTGGGAAACAGCATCAATACAAACAACAACATCAGGTCCGAAATCCAGCGGTAAATCACTCTTGCCAATAAATGCTATTCTGGACTAGGTAGACAATTGAAAAGTAAAATTCTCTCTCAGCAAACGAAAATCATACTCTACAAGTCACTTATCGTACCCGTCCTGCTATATGGGGCAGAAGCATGGACCATGACAACGGCAGATGAAGCGGCTTTGGGAGTGTTCGAGAGAAAAGTTTTTCGAAAGATTTATGGACCTCTACGCGTTGGCGATGGCGAGTACCGAAGAACATTTAATGATGAGCTGTACGAGCTATAGGCAGACATCCACATAGTCCAGCGAATTAAAACGCAGCGGCTGCGCTGGCTAGGCCATGTTATGCGAATGAAAGATGATGCTCCGGCTAAGAAAGTGTTTCTATCGGAACCAACCTATGGAAGCAGTGGTAGAGGGCGGCCCCCACTCCGTTGGAAGGACCAGGTGGAAAACGATTTAAACTCCCTCGGTGTGACCAATTGGCGCGGGTTGGCGGAGCGAACGAGCGACTGGCGCGCCTTGTTGGACGGCCATAACCGTTTAGACGGTTAAGCGCCAATTAAGTAAGTAAGTTCTTAAAGCCGCTTGGGCTCCATAAATCAGGGTAAATAAACATCTTCTCGTGATCTTCAGTTGTACCTAATGTACCCTTTTGATATTTAGTTCAGCTTTACTCAGGGTCCAACATTTAGCAACCTTGTCGTGGGCCTCTGAAATCTGTTCTCTTCAATAATATACCTTCGAGTCTGTACCAGATGTGTCATCTTGTGGCCGGATTGCATAGGTCATTGTTTCGTATCTTTCGTAAGTAATCACAATTATTGTGTGTTTCAAGATACGTTCAATAATGACTGCAAAATATTTCTCACAATCTCTAGAATACCCGTCGTTAGTAAAATCCTCCAAATAGGACTTGTCTCTTTTTTTTCTGGCAGTGACAAGGAGCATGACAGATCCAAAATTTACTTGGAAGTTGAAAAAGTTGGAAATTTTGCAAATCTTGTATATTCTAATAGGAGCTCAGAAATTAAGAACAAGCAGCAGCGGTAGCAGTTCCAATGTAATATGCTCCTCAAAGTATGCTACATATCAACAACATACAGCGGCGTCGATTCCGTTGAATGCATTATAAATATCATACTTCGACATCTGAACATAATTTGATTTTGCTTTGAAGGGATTTGATTTTTATCTTTATTTGTTGTTTCTATAAAGTTGCTTCCCTTTTTTCCTGCCTTTTTTGAATCAGTTTTATATCATCGCATTTATTATTTGTGGTTTTCTCAAACTTTCTACTAGATTTTGATAAATTGCCGGTAAAAATTAGAAAGTTAATCAATTTGAACTGGCAAGTTCACAGAAACCTACTTCTCAAAACAGGCAACTGATGAAGGCAGCCTCGTCACTCAGGTAAATAAGGAGGAATTCCTATGACGAGTTAAGCCATCTCTATAGAGTGTACCACCCATTTCTTACACAAGAGGACTCGCGTGAAACC
>JARSSU010017494.1:0-40490 GCA_029619165.1 Eurosta solidaginis | reverse complement strand
AAAAAATGTTAAGTTTAACGGTTTTATTGAAAACAATACTTAGATGAAGTAATAATAATACGAAAAGCTAGAAAATAATTAGGTAGGTCTTAGGTACTGAGTCATCACACTCCTATCAATATATGGCGTTGATCAGACAATTAAATAAAGCGTTGGGCGCGTGAAATTTCTAAAATGTGACTGATTAAGGTTCAGTTAGTTTTACTTATGACTATCAGTAGAAATATGACGCGTCCAACGCTTTTATTTAATTGTCTGATCAACGCCATAGATTGATAAGGAGTGTGATGACTAGTACCTAGGACCTACCTAATTATTTTCTAGCTTTTCGTATTATTATTTACTTCATGTAAGTATTGTTTTCAATAAAAACCGTTTAACTTAAAAAATTTTTTTTAATTATTTTATTTTCAAGTTTTTAGTCTTTATTTAATTGTCTATTATTTCTCATTCTATTTAGTTCATTTAGTGACTCATTATTACAAGGACTCTTTCCTGACAATTTGTTACAACATAAGTCCTCAATACATAATCCTTCCAAAGACTTTACTCGACTCTGCGCCACGTATGCTTGTCCCTCCTCCAACTCCAAAATATTTTGATGTCACTTCTACCGACTGTATACAATATTTGTTCCAAATATGAGCCAAATCGGAGCCACAATACGATTTTTGTGCCAATATCTCGATCCATGCGCCACCTAGCGGCGATTTTATTTCATATAGGTCGCTTTTCTATATCTTGTAGGTATTAAGTGTTCCAAATATGAGCCAAATCGTACCACAAATACGATTTTTGCGAATATCTCGATCCTATGCGCCACCTAGCGGCGATTTTTTTCATAGGTCGCTTACTATTCTTGCATGTATTATGTGTTTTAAATATGATCCAAATCGGGCCACAAATACGATTTTTGTGAATATCTCGATCCATGCGCACCTCAGCGGCGATCTTCATTATTGCATTGTCATCGGGTTCTGAACTACTATTCAAGTTTCATGCTGTAGCTTATCGGGAAGTTACTTAAATTTCAATTACAAGATTCGTTCACAACGCCGTGCAGCGGTGCATGCGGCCATGCGGCCTAGTCAACTCAAGCTAAATAAAACCGTTTAAAAATAAAGCTTTTGAATAGAAGAAGGAGCAAGAAGTGGCTTTCCAAACATTGAAAGAGCGTTTGTGGCACTGCCCCTAATGTGGCATATCCGATTCCAGGAGCAACCTTATATTCTAGCACAGTCGCGAGTGGATATGCTATAGGAGCGTTTTAACACAAACTGTCGCTGAGCAGGAGAAGGTAGTTGCATACTACAGATCGTCGATTTGAAAACCCAGGAGGAACTCTTGCGTTACACGGAGAGAGCGTGTGGCTATTGGTAGAGTTGCATTCACATTTTCTCAAATACCTCTACGGCCTGCGATTCCGCGTCAGGGCAGATCACGCGGCGCTGAAATGGCTTCTGCAGTTCCGTAATCCAGCAGAGGACAATTGGCACGTGGATCGAGCGGCTACAAAGCTTATGACTTTCATTGAGCATCGGAAAGGTGGTACCCATGGGAATGCCGATGCAATGTCACGAAGACCATGTAGTTTGGAATGCAAGCACTGTTCAAAGGCCGAGGCTAAAGAAGGCATATAGATGTCCGGCTAACGGCTATTAACGTGTAGATGAATAGGACAAGGAAGAACTAAGAAAGTGTCAGCTAGAAGATACAGATCTGTCACATGTTATGTGCAAGGGCTCGAACGAAATGAAAGATCAAACAGAGAAGAGATGTCAGCAGAGAGTCCCATTGCGAAGTCATATTGGGCACAGTGGAACAGTTTAGAATTGATATCCGGTTGCTTGCATCGAGTATGGGAGAGTCAGGATGGTCAATTGCAAGAAGAAGCTGATAGTTGTTCCCAGAAAGAGGATTCCTGACGGGCTCAGCGAGCTGCATAATGGTCCAAGCGGAGACATCTTGGAATCACGAAGACGCTCGAGAAGATTCTATTGGGATTATTGCCGTCAGTCGATCACTGAGTGGATGCAAACTGCGAGGTTTGCAGCAGAGCGAAAGGACCCAGAACCCGAAGTCATGGCCGAGATGAAGCAATATAACTCAGGTGCGCCATTTGAAAGGACCGCTATGGATGTCGCAGGTCCATTTCCTACGAGCAACTGCGGAAACAAATATGTACTATTGGTTACGGATTATTTCAGCAAATGGCCAGAGGTATACCAATCCCAAATCAAGAAGCGGAAACAGTAGCATAAGTGTTTATAAACAATTGGGTTGCAAGGTATGGTGTACCAATGGAGTTACATTCTGACCAAGGCAGGAATTTCGAATCAGCTGTGTCCGGGAAATGTGTAAAATCATTGGGAATTCGAAAAACACGGACAACTGCAATTGCATCTCAGTCCGATGGCATGGTGGAACGATTCAATGGACCTTCTTTGACGTTCAGTGACTTATTTAAGGAATATAAATTACCCTCAATCCTTGCTTACTTTGAATACATTCACAAGCATTAACAAATTTGTTTCCATTCCTTGTTTCATCCAACCGACATTATATATGGATATATAAGAGCACTTGGAAGGTTAAGGTCACTAAATTCTAGTAGTGCTTTACAAACATAGTATAGATTAAGTCCTCTGGCATATGTTCCCTTTATTTGCGTTAATGTCCCGTCCGTTAACCAGGACTTACCAATTTATAGGTATAGGTTGGTATCTTCAGAACAGAGTAGGGCATTGACATTGAAAACAATACTATACTAGCTTCACTCGGCGTACGTTTGTAACGCCCGAGATCGAATGAATGTTGCGTTATTTTTTTCTGTTTTGCTTGTGATAATTATTTATTGTTCATTAAATTGAATTAAATTTTGTACGCATATTTGGGAAATTTTCCGTTAAAACATTTTATTGTAATGAATGTGGGTACACAATAGTTTTGGTTTACTCGTTCGGTGCAAAGATGAAACAAATTTTTTGGCGTTCCAACTCTAGAGCAAGCAACATATAGCTGGCCATGGGAAAAGCACGGACTCTCTAAATTTATCCTGCAACAGTAAGCGATTGTCCTTGTGCTTGTTGATTGTAATTGCAAAAGCAGGCGTACAGGAAACTGTAAGCGCTTAAAATGGAATGGCAAATCTGTAGGAATATAGGGATCCGTGGTATGAGCATCTTCACCTTTGCTTTACCGCTGATGATTGTTGCTTCGATTACATTCGGCATTAATTTTTAAACGCAAAGTCTGGACCCATTGCACAATTTTGGTGGGTTTAAATTCCGAAGAAGCATGATTGGTGAGCGAATTTTCAAAGTTGATATATGCTCAGGCATTCCTTTTGGTTCTAAGGAGTTCAGAAATTGAATTGGATAATTCACATTTATCTTCATCTGTAACTGTGTCGATCGATTATATTTCGCCATTTCACCATGAAATTGGTTTTGAATGCGATCATTGATTTGTTAACATGATCATTTTTGAGGAGCTAAGATAGTTCGTTCGCATAGCCAAAAAACAAAAACATTTAAATTTAAAATTCTTAATTCTGAAATATGAAAAATATGGATAATTCACAATTTGATCTTCATCTGTCGATCGATTTATATTTCGCCATTTCGCCAGGAATTTAGTTTTGATGCGATCATTGATTTTGTAACATGATCATATTTGGGAGCTAAGATTGCTCGTTCGCATAGCCAAAAAAAACTTAAATTTAAAATTCTTTATTTTGAAATATGAAAAACCTTCGTCTTGATCGAAGGAACCTATAGCCGAAATTTGGTGATGATTGAAGTGTGGGAAATACGTTTCCATAGGGAAAACACACAGAATTTGATTTTTATAGAAGATGTAGATAGACTGAAGCTACCAAATTTTTTTAACGGCGGCAGATTACTAAACGTCCAAAAGGAATAATAGCCAAACTCAATGCTGTCAAACTTTAAGTGTTAAAATAACCTAAGTTTATACGGCAGCCATAGTTCTGAAAAATCCCATTTGTAGGGAAGTTGCCACGCCCCTTTTTCCCAATTCCACATTTTACTGGAGGTGTTAGGGCTTAACGTCATATAGCTCCTTACCAATTTTCACTATCCTACCATTACTACATCCAGAGATATGCAGTATGATATATTCCATTTGTATGGGAGTTGCCACGCCCCCCTTTTTCCCAATTCCACATTTTATTGGTGGTGTTAGGGATTGACCTCATATAATTCCTTACTGAAGTTTCAATGTTCTGGGATTTATACTTTCAGAGTTATGCAGTACCAAGGATTTCATTTGTATGGGAGGTTCCACGCCCCTTTTATATATCCAAATTATTTTTAGCCTAAAACCTTCCCGTTGATCGAAGGAACCTATAGCCAAAATTTGGTGATGATTGAAGTGTTGGAAATACGTTTCCATAGGTAATACACACACAGAATTTGATTTTATATATATAGATGCCACTTATCTATGGCAAATTCACGTGCAAGAATTATTTTCCTAACTGGTCTCTAGGGTGGTTTTCGAAAAGTGGCACGCTAACTTCACGTGAAGTTGGCGGTGCACCATAAAAAAATATGAAATATTTTTTTCGATTTATAAAATATGACACTTATCTACGGCAAATTCTCAGAAATATTTTCCTAACTGGTCTCTAAGGTGGTTTTCTGAGTTTTCCCAATAGGTAATTTTTTTCCACGTAAAAGTTGGTTTGCCAAGTTCAGAGAGATATTTGCTTCGATGCTTTCAATTTATGTTATAAACTTTCAGTGATTTCTGCGTATTAATATTGTGACGAATATTAGCATCACTAAGCTGATACTAAATAAATAATCACGCAACAATAAAAAACCATGAAGCAGCCACTCGTGTGTACGTAAACAAATCAATCATCTTTTACACACATATATACAAGGCAACGGAGAGATACAAACACATGTAATTATCAGCCGTAGTAGTACTCACGCATACACCCGCATATGGCTATAAGATAAAAATAAACTAAAAATATATATGTATATTAGAACACCCACAGAAATAAAGTGCTAATTTTCTTCGCTCCCAACGCATTTTCTGAAAGAATGGGGATAAAAAATAAGATCTGTAAAAAAATCTGGCCATGCGTAGTGAAAAAATTCCATGGAAATTTGACCTAAAGGCTAAAAATGCACTAAAAAATTGTATATGTCTTTATTGGCTAATATCTCGTAAACCAATAATTTTAGGAGAACTACTGACATAAGGACTTTTATTTAGATTGGAGTCAGGAGTCAATTACCCATATAAATGTTTTACCTGCGAGTGTCATTTCAAGGACTTTTAATAAGTCGAATTTAATTTTTTATTTCTTATTTTTTGTAATGGTCAAATAAAATACATGCAAAATAATGGAATAGATAAGCTATACACCGTTTGGTTGGATATTAACCACAGTTTCATTTTAACATTGCATTTTAATTTTATTAAAATCTTTACAATGGTGGGATGGCGTAAAACTAAGTAAAAACGGTTTTTAAATTTCTAAAAACATACAGAATGAGATAGTTCAGGGGCACAGTTCTAATTTTATATGCGATGTTAAAGAAAAATGGTAAATATTAAGTAAATAATCAAATTAAATAATAATATGAAACGTTTTAAGTCTATAACACAATATTAAACATTTTCTTTTGGACAGTTTTTGTTTAAATATTCTATAAATTTGTTCTTTGATGTGTTTCGTGACTGCAAGTTTTTGTAATGTTGCTCCACTGCATGCAATATAAATTGCTTTTGTTCTTTCTGATGAGTTAGAGCTGTATTAAAACGGGTTATTAGTGCTATACCACGCTGTGCTATATCATTTACTACTAATAATTTTGATACTAAAGTTTTTGCTAATATGTAGTTTTCATTTGCATGCCAAGTGCTTGGATCTGTTCTTAAGTAATCCGTGGTTGATATTAGTCACGCTTTTGTCGAGTAAAGTATCAAAAAAGAAATTTGTTTGGCTCGTAACGAAATCGCATAGTTTTGAAATATTGAGTACATCTACAGGTAGATCGATTCTTTTTGGATTATCAGGATGGCAGTTTCTTTTAAATTTGACATCCACTTTCTTTTCATGTCAAAACTAACCTCGTCATCAAAAAAAAAGCCAATGCAATATTGGACTCATTTAAGTACCACGCAATTTACTCTGAACTGATTCCGCTATATCCGCTTCAATACGTTTCGTTTGGACGTCCAGCTGGACCCCCCAATTTTGCAGTTTTAAAAAAATCATTAAAAGTTCTCAAAAAACCGAATTATTTTTGCCACTATTGAGCACGTAAATAGCACATAATTCCCACATTTAAATTTTTTTATTTGACCTAGTGCTTATGAGGCGGACGTCCAGCTAGACCCCCCAGTTTTGAAGTTTTAAAAAAATCATTAAAAGTTGTCAAAAAACCGAATTCTTTTTGGCACTATTGAGCACGTAAATAGCACATAATTCCCACAATTAAATTTTTTTGTTTGACCTAGTGCTTATGAGGGGGGCTCTAGCTGGACCCCCCACTTTTGAAGTTTTAAAAAAATCATTAAAGTTGTCAAAAAACCGAATTCTTTTTGAGCACTATTGAGCACGTAATAGCACAAAATTATGCACCTATCCCGTTTCGATTTTTCCGTCTGGGGTTATATGTCCCCGCTCCCCCCTTGTCACCCCTCTGTTTTTCTGGACAGACCGTAGCTTATGTTGGCGCACATAAATGGCACATAATTCCCACATTTAAATTTTTTTGTTTGACCTAGTGCATATGAGCGAGGGAGTCTAGCTGGACGTCCAGCTGGACCCCCCATTTTGAGGTTAAAAAAAAGTACTTAAATTTTGAGTACAAAATTTTTTATTTTGGGAACAAGTTAGCATATAAATAGCACATAATACCTGGCCTACCAAATTTCGAATCCATCGTGGGAGAGGTCCAGCTTGACGGACCTGCCGGTTGTTCTACATTTAATTGGTAATTATCAACCTTTTGTGGATATCTTCGAGGATCACTTTTTTCGATTTGTGTCCAATAACAGTAAACTTCACACATCTCATTAATGGTTTGAATTTCAGTTAATGTTCGGGTCGTATAGTACAACCGTTGGAAGTCGATGAAATTGTGATGTCCGATGCGGATACGATTATACAATGTTTTCTTAAATTCGTTCCAACAGAAATACACAACACTTTTACAATACATATCAATATTCGGTGACAGAAACGTACGCCAATTAGTTACTATCCTGGCAGGATCGCAAATTGTAGATCCAATATTATTCTTAATATAATTCACTTTTAGTTTTAATATAAAATTATTTTATTTTTAAAATAGTTCAAATGTTGTTTTAACATTAAAAGAATTTTTAAAAGAATGAACATTTTTGAAAAAGCAAAATCAAAATTGAAAATTAATAACACATTTTTAGAAAGTAATAAAGTATAATATATAGTTAAATTTATAAACAAACCCCTACATGCATTCGCATAGTTTCTTGTGGGGGATGTAGCTCAGCAGCATGGCGCAACAAAAGCATCCGTCAGAAAGCCTTCAGAACTCCACCTATAGGTTCTAGGAAAGTTACGTCGACGAAGGTATGAATTCGAAGTCGCAGTCCTATAGGTTCTGTTTTGGCATACGGTATGAGGGTCAGAAAGCGCGGTCGGGATTGTTACTCTTTGAACTTCGGAAATTGTATATTTTAAAAACAGCCGAAAAAACAGTCCCTAAGACCGGGGTTAGGCTCGAATCGTCCCTGGAGTAAGAAAACGAAGGACAGTCCCTCCCCAAGAAGCTACTCCTGAAATTTATTGAAGATCCGGTAACGTGCTCCGCCTACCACACCGAAGGTCCTAGGTTCAATTCTCGGGCAAAGTAACATCACAAATTTAGGGGAAAGTTTTCTCAATAAGAAATAATTTTCTAAGCTGGATCGTCCTTCTAAAACTGCAAGATTTTTTCTGCTAGCTTAGAAAAAATTTCAATTGGAAAACAAAAACAAATGAAGTGAGGCAGAAACTATGTTGCTAAGTTACTTTTTTCTAAGCGAACAGACAATTTTTTAGCTTTAGAGAAAAACCGCCCCGTTCGGGAGTCGGTATAAAACATGTAGGGGCCATCCCGCCAATTGTGGGGGAAAATTAACAAGGAGCACGACGAAAACCCAGGGTGAAAAAGAAATTATTTTAGCCATTTCCGCCCGTCCCTGCGTGAACGAGATATTTTGAGAAAATTCTATCTTAATGAAGTTTGGTGTGTGTATTCGTTGTCACTCATCCTTCATCGCTATGTAATATGAGCAATATCGGAGGATATCTACGTTCTTTTTTATGTACATCTGTACAATTTTGGAAAACACCTATAATAATCAAATTGCATACAGTGGCTCAGCAGCTATTTTGTGCAGCTACAGATCAAAGAAAGTTATTTTTCCAACTCCAGAAGCAGTCAAGTAGGCCCAAAATCATCACACTTCCCCCACCATACCATACAGTTGCATTCAAATTTTTATTTTTGATCTCTGAAATTGCTTAACACCGCACGTATCACATCTGAATCAAAATTGTATATATTTGACTTATATGGTATGATTATAGTCAGGTGTAAAGCATATACAGAGCTCAAAAAGCAATTTCAGAGCTCAAAAATAGAAAACTGAGGTTAACTGTATGGTATGGCGCTGGAAGTGTGATGGTTTTGGGCCTACTTGGCTGTCTCTGGAGTTGGAAAAATAACTTTCTTTGATGCCACAATGGACAAAAATTTATATTTTAACCTTACGAGAAGACAATTTGTTGCAAATTGTCCCTCATTTCGGTGTACGTGATCGATTTCGCAATAGCCAAGACAAATACCCTTAACACAAATCCGGATTGTGCAGGCATGGGTAATATGGAACTGTCCGCACCTCATGAATCCACGTCCACAATCTCTTGTCTTAATGCATGAAAATTGTGGTCAATTTTGGAATCGGCTACACGGCAAAGGCGATTAGAAGATTAGCGATGTAAAAACTACTCTTGTCGAAGAAAGGCATAAGGTACCTCTCGAAGCCGCTCAAAAGTAATTCCATCTATGGAAAATCATCTTGAAGATGTTATTTAACAAAATGGTGGTCATACGAGGTACTAAGCCAAATAAAATACTAATTTTTTCTAAGGCAGGGCGCAGTGCACGAAATAAGCTGTGACCTTAGTTTTTGAGATACATTTAGTTTTTATTAAATAACTAGCTTTACCGGCGTACGTTGTAACGCCCGAGATCGAGTGAATGTTGCGTTATTTGTTTGTTGATAATTAGTTTATTGTTCTATAAGTGAATTGCATTTTGTACGCATATTTGGTGAATTTTTTGTTTAAAACATTTTGATTATTGTAATTGTAATGCATGTGGGTACACAATATTTTTGTATTTTCATTCGGTGCAAAGATAAACAATTTTTGGCGTTGCAACTCTAGAGCAAAAAACATATAGCTGGCCATGGGAAAAGCACGGACTCTCTAAATTAATCCTGCAACAGTAAGCGATTGTCCTTGTGCTTTGTTGATTGTAATTGCAAAAGCAAGGCGTATAGTAAACTGTAAGAGCTTAAAATTGAATGACAAATCTGTAGGAATCATTGCGATCCGTGGTATGAGCACATTTCCACCTTTGCTTTTACCGCTGATGATTGTTGCTTCGATTACATTGGCATTCATTTCTTAACGCAAAGTCTGGTTCCATTGCACAATTTTGGTGGGTCTAAATTCCGAAGCAGCATGATTGGTGAGCCAATTCGAAAGTTAATATATGCGCAGGCATTCCAGGTGGTTCTTAAGAGTTTAGAAATTCAATTGGATCGATTTATATTTCGTCAATTCAGCAGGAATTTGGTTTGAATGCGATCATTGATTTTGTATACATGATCAATTTTGGGAGCTAAGATTGCTCGTTCCCATAGCCAAAAAAAATTTAATTTAAAATTCTTAATTCTGAAATATGAAAAACCTTCGTCTGGATCGAAGGAACCCATATCCAAAATTTTGGTGATGATTGAAGTGTGGGAAATACGTTTCCATAGGGAATACACACACAGAATTTGATTTTTATAGAAGATGCAGATTGACTGAAGCTAATAAATTTTTTAACGGCGGCAGATTACTAAACGTCCAAAAAGAAATAACAGCCAAACACAACAAGGCAGTCAAACTGAAGGTGTAAAATAACCTAAGTTGTACGGCAGCCATAGGTAGTTGAAGGTATGTGAAATGGCTGCGACCCTGGTCGCCCAAGTAGCTATTTAAAGCCGTTTTGATGCATGTAAATCGTCTAAAAGCCTACGGAAAGTTACGGTCATGTATTACAACCAGCAAGAGTTGTTGATAAAATTAAGAATGTTCGGAAATTGCTATCACAGATAATCCTCTGAGGTGTTCTAGAAACGGGTTCCAAGGAACCTTAGCCGGGCTCTAGCTAGAGCCGGGAATTTACACATAAAGTATTCTACTGTCTCCCTGGCATTTGGATCTTTGCAGCTTATGCAGTAGTCGTTATAACAGAATGCCCATCTTTTCCGCATGCGTACCTACTGCCCAATGACCGGTGCAGACTGCTATCAGTTTGCGTGTGTTAGCCCTGGGTTTGTTCAGAAGACTTCTCGTCCCTCTTTCCATCATAGTTTGGCCAAATGGATTTTTATATTGCACAGGTGGTGATGTTATTCCACTTTGTTTGTGCTTTCTTCAAGTAGAAGCTTTGGATATTCCCCTTGGCTACTGCTAAGGGTATGCCTACATCGACAATGGTTATTTCCTCGTTCACCTCCGATGAGCCCCTGCGTGCTAGCTCGTCGGCCTTCTCGTTACCTCTATCCCCCTATGACCCGGGACCCAGATAACGCGTAGTTCTAGATTGGCGGATAACTGGGATATGAGTCGCTTACAAGCCCACACTAATTTTGAGTTAATGTGTGGCAAGGAAAGCGCTTTTATCGCTGCTTGGCTATCCGACAGGATGCAAACTTTACCAGCTACATTCAAGCCCTCCAGTGATTTGCAGGCTTGCCAAATCGCGAGGATTTCTGCTTGAAACATGCTGCAGTGCGATGGGAGTCTGAATGATGCAGACAAATCCAGGGACTCACAGAAGACTCCGGCCTCCACTCCCGATTCCATCTTGGAGCCGTCAGTGTAGATTTGGATGTTGTCGACCCTTATGCCTGGGTTTCTCTTCCACTCGTTCCTGTTTGGAATGGCGGTATTACAACCGTACTCAAACTTCAGTTTGCGAGGGTAGTAATCTGTCGGTACTACATGTACACATCCGGAAGTTTCTTTAGGATTCTACTATGTCCCTTGCTGAGTATCCTTCCAACACCCAGACTCCCTGAGTCTCAGTGCGGTTTGCGACGATATACAAAGTATATGCAAGTCGATCGGAAGCAGGTGCAAAATGGGGTCTAAAGCAGCTGTGGGGCAAGTGCAACCGGCCCCTGTGGCACCAACGCACGCAGTGCGATGGACTTTTTGCAGGCTGGTGAGATTGTAGCTCTTACTTAGAGCTTCCCACCAGATTATGGAACCATAAGTAAGCTCCGGTCGCACCACCGCCTCGTACATCCAAAGTACCATGCTTGGCTTGAGTCCCCATTTCCTTCCAAACATTGATTTGCAGGCATAGAAGGCGATGCAGGCCGCTCTTCGATGCATACTTTCCAATTCAACTTTCAGTCAATTGTTAGTCCCAGATACTCTGTACTCGATGACAGGTTTAGTTGTTGGCCGTTTAAGAATGGTAGTCTGAAGGCAGGTGGCTTGTACTTCCTCGTGAAGAGAAGCAGGTCCGTCTTGTCGGGATTTAACCTAAGGCCACATCCCTGTGCCCCACCTGCTGAGTTTAGCCAAGGCCCTTTCCATGATTTCGCTCATTACGGAGGGGAAAGTACCAGACACCAAGATCGCCACGTCGTCGGCATACGCCACGATCTTAACTATCCTGCCGGCAGCCATAGTTCTGAAAAATCCCATTTGTAGGGAAGGTGCCACGCCCCCTTTGATAGTTCGTTTGCATAGCCAAAAAACAAAAACATTTAAATTTAAAATTCTTAATTCTAAAATATGAAAAACTTTCGTCTTGATCGAAGGAACCTACAGCCAAAATTTGGTGATGATTGAAGTATGGGAAACACGTTTTCCATAGGGAACACACACACAGAATTTGATTTTTATAGAAGATGTAGAGACTGAAACTAAAAAAAATGTTTTAACTGCGGCAGATACTAAACGTCCAAAAAGCATAACAGCCAAACTCAACAATGCAGTCAAACTTTAGGTGTTAAAATAACTTAAGTTTGTACGGTAGCCATAGTTCTGAAAATTCCCATTTGAAGGGAAGGTTCCATGCTCCTTTTTTCCCCATTCCACATTTTACTGGAGGTGTTAGGACTTAACTTCATATAGCTCCTTACCAATTTTCATTATCCTACCATTACTATATCCAGTATAATATATTCCATTTGCTTGGAGGTGCCACGCCCCCTTTTTCCCAATTCCACATTTTCTTGGTGGTGTCAGGGATTGACCTCATATAACTCCTTACTGAATTTCAATGTTCTGACATGTATATCTTCAAAGTTATGTAGTACCAACGATTCCATTTGTATGGGAGGTGACACGCCCCTTTCATATGTCGAAATTATTTTTAGCCTAAAACCTTCCCGTTGATCGAAGGAACCTATAACCAAAATTTGGTGATGATTGAAGTGTGGGAAATACGTTTCCATAGCGAACATACACACAGAATTTGATTTTTATATATATATATAGATTAACAATATCCATAATGACCTTCATGTGATACCCGAATAGTAAAAACGCATTGTAGGGCTACCCCTGATCCATGGCAAGATATTCAAAACCATCATCCACCATACTCGAATTTCAATCTGAACGCGGAGAGGATATAATATCAAATTTAAATACAAAGATATGTAATGAAGATATCTTTAATAAACAAATTATTGTAAGAAGCGTCTAAAACTCATTAAAATTTATGAATGTTTAAAATCAACAGACGAATAAATCCAAGATCTTAATATTTATCATTTTGAATTTCGGCGTCACAAGATTAGCGGAACATAAATTTGGGAGTTTGACTGTACTTATGGCTTAACACTTTATAACCTAATTACTTACTGCCATCATTTAACAATGCCTTACATTTTCATATTTTTTCAAAATGATTAAAGTAAAACAGGTAAGTCAATTTTCAATTAAACTTACCCAGCTGTTAAGATATTCCATTGAGTAAGATATTAAATGCGAATTACCACTTACTTGACAGAATAGGTAAGTATTTTTGAAGATAAGACGCACGTCTGATACAAAGCCAGCAATATCTTTATAGTGGTTTGGGCTAGATGGGTCCAATCTTGTCCGTATGACATCCAAAGACATAGGGCTACGTGTATTAAACAAATCAAAAATAAATTATTGAAACAAAAGAATAAGAGCGGAATTCATGTAAGAAATTGTAAATAAAAAACTCACCTGGAAATGATCTCATAATAGGCTGTATTGGTAGGTGATTCCGGCTCGCGGAAGTGTAAGCTCTGCTCATATTGACAATACAATTCGAGACAAATGCGTTGCATAATCTGTAACTCAAGTCGACTTAGTTCGCCGGGTACTTTATGTGTATTTTCAGCATTATTGGCCAAATCTTTTAGGTTTACACATAAAAGACATTGCCAACTTTCGCTTTCATCTGGTAACGAACTGATAGCAGGTATATGACAATTCTGATGGAACACTTTTGGGCACTTGTCGCAGCACATTAGCTCTCCACCATCAAGACAAACAGCACACCAATCTTCGTTCGGATCGTCTTTTTGATCATTTTTATTATTAACTAATTAGTTTTCAGTTTATTCGAGTATTTTGTATTTATAAGGTAGTTGGATTAAATATTTTTGTATTTGGTATACGTATAGATGTATTTGGCAATAATGATTAGAATGCATTATTTAAAGAGACGAAAGTAATTCGATTACGATACGATACGATTTTATTTGATTCGAGATATGTTTGAAAAAGAAACAAACAAAGCAGAGTTACAGATGATTGTAGAATAACTTAGAAATTTACGAATGAAATATTTAAATAAATTTATTAGTTTTTGTGCTATTGATATTGTTGTGAGATATATTAAACTGTAAGCGAATTTAAGTTTTTTTGGAGCAAATTCGTTGGAAAGTGTTTATGTCAATAGTCAGTCAGTTTTTCAGCAAAGAGTAATACTTCAATCAACAATGAATTAAATGAGAATAAAACCAAATATAAACTATATTTATAACCTTATAAGATATATAACCGATACATTTCGCAAAGGCCATAACCAACATTTATTTCGGAGCAGCGGTTTTCACAGGTATTGGAATTATTTATTACATTTATTTAGTACAATTTGAAAGTGTTACTACCAATAAAAACAGAAGAGTTATGCCATTTTTTACAAAGCCATGCAGTGAATGTGAAATGAAATGTTCTTCGCTTCTCATGTAAAATTTTATATTTGTTGGTTAGGTCCTTTGTAAATTAAAATAACGATATACAAAATGCCTCATCTGCCGAGCATCTGAACGAGTTAAAAATTTATTTTCTTTAAAACCGTCCCTCGTTAAATGCATCCGGTAATGTCCAAAGTTAAGTACAAAAGAGAGCCACAAACTGAAATGATGCTATTAGACATGATAACAATAGACAAAAGCTAAGATATTGTGGGAACGATCGCTCCAGAACAGGTAACATGGAAAAACGTTTTGAATGCCATCATGATTGATGCTTTGCGTTGTGGAAAAATATTGCTAGTGACATTAATGTAATAAGCGTAAAACTCTTTTCTTTTTCACTGGAAAATTTTTGGAACAGTACATTGGGAGGTGATTCCAATTGAAACTGAATAATTATTTTTACTTAGAAGAAATTTTAATATATTTGTGTGGAAGCGTATTTGAGGAGTCCCTAACTAAAACACAGCTAGTGACTCATAACAAACTCTTCAATGAATGATAAGAAGTTCCCAGATTTAGATGGATACACATTTTCAAATTGTACTCATAACATTATACCCACCCAGCATTTAAATGATTTCATTTGAATTTTCCTTCCTCTAAATACAATTTGATTACTCCTGGTGACTAATACTGAGTTACATACAATAAAGCAAAAGATATAATCAAATATGTTTCCTTTTGAAGATCAAAAGAAGATCAAAGAATTCGGGTTATTTTAAGTTTTCATAAAAACCAGGTACGTATAATAATTATTATTTTCTTTTTTCGACCAAAAAAATCTGTATGTTCTGAATACTGCACAATAACTTTGGGTATATCACCATATTTGACTTTGCATCATCTGTTGGAATCTGTAATGGTGTTTTATTTGTAGATTTTGATCCAAAAAAAAATCAAAAATAATTTTTTCTTTTGATTTAAGCTTTTTCGAATCAAAACAATAAAAAATTGATTATAATAATTGGATCACAAACAAAAATGTTCCCTGATTTTTAAATTGTGATAACTAAAAAGTTAGTTTCATTTTAATTTTTTTACTGAAGAATTTCATAACTTAATAAAATAATAAAACTCAAAACTCCTCCTAACTCCTATGAGGACTTTCAACTTTAACGAATTTTCATCTTGCTCTGCAGTTGGTGATCCTCAAAAAAAAAGGAGTAATAAAATTTTTTACTTTTGATGATCACAAACTGAAAATCATTTTTCATTGATGCTGTTCCCGAGATGTTCTAGTCACCAAATGTGACTACCCAGAGAACACACACTCAAAGCAGGGATCTAAATGTTAGAAATTGTGAGCAGCTTAAACCACAGGTAAGGTTAGGTTGAACTGGCCGTGGGGGCCTCACGTAGATTGAATTAGACTAAAGTGTTAAGATAAGTTTGCTCAACGACCAAACTGAAAAACCCTATCGAAATCAGGGCCCATGTTCCAAATAACTACGTCCTCTGGGCAAATACTAGATGCTTTCTAGGGCCTATGGTACTTGCTGCTTCTAAGTTTGCTAGCTGTGCCACTCCTAATACCGAATTTTTAGCCTTGCGAGCGTAAGGCACGAGCACTAAACGTACTTGATCTCCAACCACACGCACTTTCTACATCTGCTATCACTATAAATGCCTAATTTTAAAGCATGTAACATCAGAATGCAGCGTCCAGACGAAGTGCCTATCATGAGCCTACAGTCCCCTCTTTTCATAGAGTATAGGAGCAGCTTTGTTAGTCTAAGGTTGTGAGACCTGCATATGGTTTTCGACGCTTTGCAGCCCGGCGCTTTGTTCCACGCCTTTCCCGCCCGATCGCTAGTGTACAATCTCGTCTTCTTTTAATCTCCTCCAATCTGATTGGAACGTCTACGGTACAGGCTTCGAGCGATGCGCGCTATTTAGCTAGCTTATCCGCTCTTCATTTCCATCTATACCAATATGTTCAGGGACCCAATATAGATGTATATTTATTGCTGTCCCGAGTCTTCCTGGGATTGCTTATACTTTAACACACTAAGATGTTGTACTAAGTACTAAGAGATACATAGCGTTAATTTCTGTTTAGCCGTCAATGTAAAAACTGACGCGGCTGCAGTTTAAGCTATTTTCTCCAGTGTTTCTACTGCTGTAGTAACGCCTACTACTGCCGTCTGAAAAACACAACAGTGATCTGACAGCTTGTAGGATTTGTTAATTTTCGGATATGCGTAGTATACCGCATAATGTACTCCTTCCATTAATTTGGAACCATCGATATACCCGTGTTGTGCCTTTACGCCAACCTTCCACCTCTATCGTGCTCTAAGATACTCACCGAAATGCAGGTAGGGAGCTAAGTAGTCTATCCGACCAATAACTGATGACGCTATGCTACTATGACAGTATGGTCCCCGCTCAAACAGCCCCGAGGCATTAAGTATCGTTGCATTTGTCGGCGCTATGTCGCCACGCCTTCAGGTAGATTGGCATACAGTGCGGCCTTCGGGTTTGTTTTCAATGCTCATGCGGAGCATTGGTAGCCTCGTACCCCCTCTAATTTGACGTACATTCTGTTTTGAGCGGCCGTCCACCAAACAAGGACCAAAGGTTTTTGTTGTTGTTGTATCGACAAGAACTCTCTCCGAAGGCCTTGGGGAGTGTTATCGATGTTGATGGTCCTTTGCCGGATGCAGGTCCTGTACGTTCCGGTAACAAGCACCCGACCATCTCGAGAACGATTTAATTTGGCCACATTGAACTTTCTAGACCATACCGCCCCACCCCCTAGTTTGGTGACGAACTGCGGGTCGCCCGAGCCTCGCCTGCAAATATGTGTATAATACATGCACATTTGTAACAGGATTCGACTCGCGTAGGTGTGGTTGACAACTGGGTTGCGGAAGCTTTGACTTGTGGTTATCAACCTCTTGAATCCCTCCACTCTATACTATTTCTTATTTCTTTCAACACAAAAGAAATATATTCTTTACTATTCCTCTTCTATTCAAAAACTATCGCTCCAAAAATGAAGTTGGAATACTAGTATAACGACTAAAATGTTTACATTCCGATTTGGTAAAAGTAGTTAAACGTTCAGTTACGGAATTCATTATTTAGATGCTTGGCGATTTACATAAAGATTTTGATGTTGGTTTATTGATTATTCTTAAAATGAGCCAGTCGTTCAACGACAGCAAACTAAATATGTGAAAAATTATAATAATGTATTCTTTAACATTTTTCTTACCTTCTTGAGTATTAGATAAGTCAGTTGAGCTGTGTACTTGTGGCGATGTTGTCTTGGTACGCCTTCTGGCAGCACTTGAACTCCGTTCGAGTCCAATTTGGCAATCGTAGCCATTAGATCGTTTATAGAATCATCACGGACCTGTCGATTGGCTCAGTAAAATCCTTTGCGTTCTAAATATTAAAAATATAAACATTTATTATTTTTTGATGTCCCGTAAAACATTGGAGCAACTCAGTTGCTAGATTCCGTAAAAATTTAAATGATCCTACTGCCCACCTCATTAGTGCTCGGACTTGGCGTCTTTGGATTTGTAGATGTGACATTAGGTAAAATGGAAACAGCTGGTCCGAGTCCAAGCGAGGCAGTTTGCATGCTAGAAGTTCCTTGCATATTATGCGCCGATGAGCTGCCATTTGGTGGGGTAGTATTCTTTAGAGTATTTGGAGATTTAAGGGAAATTTTAAAATTTTCCCCCTGACGACCATTGGCAAACTGCATGAGGGGACCTTGTTGAGGACATGCTAATTAAACATGATAACAAATAATTTTTTATTTAAAAAATCGCATTATCCAAATTTCAAAAATATTGTGTCTCACCGCTTGCTTGCTGCGCCGACTGCGGTATGTGCCATTTGGCCATGCTGTGCATGCTGCTCAGGCTGTTCATTTGTGGCGATGTTTGTGGGGGACCTGGACTGAAGCCAGGCTGATTCCCATGAAACCCCAAGTTCTTAAAAAAACCAATGTTTAAGTTAAAAAATTATAAACGCGTATCGCTACTACAGACATAAAATTACGTACAATCGTTTATCAGAGAGAAAATCACACATTCTAGAAGGCGCATTCTTAATACCTATACAGGAAATGAAAACGTGTCAATATGGCTGACTTTGTAAATACATATTGCAAAGTATAAGCAGCGAGTTGTTGCGCAACCAATTCAGAGCGTAATGGTATAATTGCGTTACAAACGTATGCATTAAATATGCCAGATGTTTATGACACACGCTATGCATTCAGGAACTGTCAAAGTTGTAACAATAAGCGGAATATTAGGAAGTTTATTAATTGACTAGCAGACCCGGCAGACGTTATTCTGCCCTAAATTTGGTCTATCTGCATACATTTTATAAGCTTTTTCCGTCTGACTGCCCTCCCCCCTCTTCACTTTTTCCTAATCCTTTTATTCATTCCACCCTCCGTCTTTTTCGCTTCATCTATCTCCATCTTCGTCTCATTCTATCTCTTTCTCAGTCTCCTTCCCTCTTTTCTCTTCTCTCAAGTTCTTCTCATTCTTCTTCATCCCTCATGCCCAGTCCCAGAGGGTGGTATGTAATTTATTCCAATCTAATCCCAGTCCCAGACCGACTCTGGTCTACTTCTCGGAAAAGGATCGTAAATACTAATATAGGCAAATTTATATACCAAATATCAGGCAAATCGAATAGGACGTATGCAAATAGGTATGTGGGTATTATTAATTAATGTCTTTATTACGGCTTCGCATGCATATTTATCAGTTTTGCCAGGCTGATGCGACTAAATCGATATCACAATGAAAATTACTTTAAAGATCTCAGCAACAGCTTTCATATGATATCCATATTACACACACATTCTGGGGGTATCCGGTCCACGTTTTGGCCTAAATCTGAGACCCTAGTCACTCAGCGGTATAAAAATTACTCTGTACTAAAGCATACATCAACAGCTTCAATTTGATGCCCATAATGTAAAAACACATTCTAGTGTTACCCTGATCCACGTTCTGGCCTATATCTCGAGACCCTAGTCACCAATAGGTATGAAAATTACCCTGTACAAAAGCACTCATCAACAGCTTTTATTTGATATCCACATTGGATAAACACTGTCTAGGCGTACCCGGGTTCACGTTTTGGCGTATATCTCGAGACCCTAGTCACCCAGGGGTACAAAAAATACCCCGCATCAAAGTACTCATAAACAACTTCCATTTGATACCCATATTGTACAAACACATCTCAGGATTACCCAGGTCCACGTTTTGATCTCAAGACCCTAGACAGAACGGGATAAAAAGTATGCTATGTCCGTCTCTTGGTCTAAGCTACCTCTCCACCAATTTTTCAGCCAAATCGGTTCATCCGTTCTTGAGTTATGAATAGTGTAACTAACACCACTTTCTTTTATATATGTGGATGTAATTATTTACGACCATCACATTAGAAACTTCAAAAATAGCAGTATTTCTCCACTGTTTAATGGATGTTATTATACATATAAACCTTCCTCTTCAATCGCTCTATCTATTAAAAAAAACCGTATCAAAATCCGTTGCGTAGTTTTAAAGGTTTATGCATTCAAAGGGACATAGGGACAGAAAAAGCGACTTTGTTTTATACTATGTAGTGATGCAATAGGATTGGCTGAACTAATTAAAATATTATGAAGAAAAAAGTTGATGATAGAGGCGCTATATTCAAAAATAACAACCGATGCACATGAAAAATAGTTGCGAACACGTAAACGAATATATCTGCATTGCCAATAAATAAAGCAGTGCTGCGAAAGAACATTATGCTTTATCACAATGCTTTGCAATATGCATTTAGGAGGTAAGCCTGTATTTGATAAATTAAAAATACGCATCACACAAGATTTTTAAGTTCAAATTTTGGCATGCGCTTTCTTGGCAGTTTATTATGTTATTTATTATGTTAAATGTTGCGTCTTCCTTCGACGAAACATTTTTATGAGCCTCTTTTTGTGTTTAATTATATTTCGTTCATCTTTCTCATCTGCATAAACGATTTGTATGTATCTACATAGTTTATGGTAAGAGCTATTTTCTTACATTTTGCATTGAATTTGGCATTATTTGCGGTCTCTGCATAGCATTTGGAGAAGGTATTTGACTACCGCATGGGCCACCAGGTCCGCCCCCGCTTGACATTGCCGCTACAGCGGCTTGTTGCTGCGCGTGACTCGACATCCGTTGGTATGTCTGAAAAACGTGCAGTATTGTTCAAAAAGTTCGGGGTATTCGGTCCGCCAGGCGCATTCTGGGGGTAATTCTGGTGTTGTTGGCCTGGGGGACCGCCCATAAAATGCGGTCGCATTTGTGTGTTCATTTGCTGATGCGGCGACGTTGCACCTTGAGTACCTCCGGGATAATTGGTGGCCCATTAAATGATATATGCGCTTGATTAGGGCTCTGTGCTGCTTGATTATTCAGTAAGCCACGTAAACTCATGTCTGAAAATGTCAAGTTATGTCATTAGTTACAAACAAAACAAAATGCTGTCCAACGCAATAAGGAATGCTTATGTAAATATATTTGCAAAATTTGAAGTTCATATGGCACCCTTACCCATATTTTGGGGATGTGTTGAGGAACTAACATGTGGTTGGCCTTGGCGCTGCATTCCCACCGGGGTCATGGTACCGAAACGAACTGCTGTAAGTACAAAATAAAATGTGCGTTCAATACTTATCGATTAATGAATGGTTTGCAGTAAAAGTGAGATAATAATCCATAAAAGAAGATATAAAAAAGGTGCAATAAAAATGAGAGGTTTTAAGCACTTTTTATATCCCTTTTTCACCGGCGATATGCACTCTATTTTTACTGCAAACCAACCGTTCAAATATAATTTATGTGTATACATGTGATGGTATGAAATAAAAATTGTGAACGACCTGCTGGCGTACCCTTACCTGCACCTTCGGCAGCATAGTTTCGGCTCATTTGCATGTTATTAAACTGCTGCTGTGCCGAAGAGCTGTTGTTGTATATTGGGGGTCCATTCTGTGGTCCATACCCCCCTGCTGGACCTGTGGGAGACATACCAGCGGGCATTCCGGGTGGCAAGCCCGGTCGCAATGGAGGTGCCATATTGGGACTTGGCTGTTGACGTGGCGGCGCATTTGTTGAAGGTGCTGGTGGATAAGGTTTACCATCCACAATAACTGTTCCAAGCTGTGAAATAACTGTAATATAGAAAAAGTTAAATATGTTAGTGTTATTATGATTAATTCATATACAATTTTGTAATTTGAAAATAATAATGAAGTATCTATTGTTCCGAAAACCGAATGCTAGACGACGAATAAAAGCACTCGTTTGCTGCGCCGGCTACCATGTTGAGGAACACTCCCAAAAATAATCTTGATTTCTGAGGGAATAAATAAAGGTATCTAGGAAACGAGGTAGGTACAGTTAATACAGCGAAGAAGTGACTGTCGGGCCTTGTTGTGCGATTATAGCCGTTTAAACGGTTAAACGCCAATGAGGAATACAAGTAAGTAGGTACAAGGTAAGTAGAAAACAAGCAGTAAGGAGTTGCATATGACCCATCAAGCTGAAATGGCGTGAATAAAAACGCGGCACTACGAAATTTCTTACATCATGTATAATGAATTATAGCATTTTTTCCGGCTTAAAAAATATTAGTCCTTCTTAATGGGGGCAACGCACATTTTTTTACATTTATGGTGTAAAGGCAACCCAAATATAACAAGTAAAGCTGTCTAAGTCGGGTGTAACGAACATCATATACTCAGCGTGAGCTTCAATTGTACATTTCATTTCAGATAAATTACTTTTCTACATAACACGTGGCACCGCCCGTTAAAAAAAATGTCTGCCCATTTCCTTTTACAATAAAACTTGATAAGTGAAATATCATTGATTCAAAGCTATTTTTGCTAAGTTATAGCTTATTATCTAGTCTACGACCCTTTTAAACTTGTTTTATATCTAAGTTGCCGTGGTCTTTAACCGATCCCGTCCCATTTTTACTAAAAATATTTTCTGCTATAAGGAAAATATGTGTACACAATTTCATTACGATATGTTAAGTTTTTTCTTCGAGTTGTGGCTCCCGAAACATAGAAAATTGCTTAGTCATAATAGGGGCGGTGCCACACCCATTTTCGCAAATTTTAGTGTTTTCCAATTAATGCTATAATTCAATTTAGAAGTAAAATTCTATTGATGCAAAGCTCCTTTTCGCTAAGATATAGCTTATTATTTTCATCTACGACCCTTTTAAAAATCTTTCTTACCATATAGGAAAATGAACCTAGGGTAACCCTGGAATGTGTTTTGTATGACATGGGTATCAAATGGAGGTAGTAAAGAGTATTTTAAAAAGGGTGTTGGCCTAGTTCTATCACGTGGACGCCTTTTCGAGATATCGCCATAAAGGTGGACCAGGGGTGACTCTAGAAGAATGTGCTTGTACGATATGGGTATCAAATGAAAGTTGTTAATAAGTATTTTAAAAGGGTTTTGGCTTAGTTCTACACGTGGACGCCTTTTCGAGATATCGCCATAAAGGTGGACCAGGGTGACTCTAGAAGAATGTGCTTGTACGATATGGGTATCAAACGAAAGGTGTTAATGAGTATTTTAAAAGGGAGTGGGCCTTACTTCTACACGTGGACGCCTTTTCGAGATATCGTCATAAAGGTGGGCCAGGGTGACTCTAGAATGTGTTTGTACGATATGGGTATCAAATGAAAGGTGTTAATGAGTATTTTAAAGGGAGTGGGCCTTAGTTCTATAGGTGGACGCCTTTTCGAAATATCGCCATAAAGGTGGACCAGGGGTGACTCTAGAAGAATGCCTTTGTACGATATGGGTATCAAATGAAAGGTGTTAATGAGTATTTTAAAGCGAGTGGGCCTTACTTCTACACGTGGACGCCTTTTCGAGATATGTCGCCATAAAGGTGGACCAGGGGTGACTCTAGAATGTGTTTGTACGATATGGGTATCAAATGAAAGGTGTTTATGAGTATTTTACAGGCATGCTAACCAACGAACCGATATCATTTCGTTACGATAATTAACGTTAATAAACGAAACAAAGTCATTTCGTTTCGTTTATTAATTTGACGTTCTTAACGTTAATAAACGAAACGAAATGACTTTGTTTCGTTTATTAACGTTGATTATCGTAACGAAATAATATCGGTTCGTTGGTTAAGCATGCCTGGTATTTTAAAAGGGTGTTGGCCTTAGTTCTACACGTGGACGCCTTTTCGAGATATCGCCATAAAGGTGGACCAGGGGTGACTCTAGAAGAATGTGCTTGTACCGTATGGCTGTATCAAACGAAGGTGTTAATGAGTATTTTAAAAGGGAATGGGCCTTACTCTACACCCTACTGTCTACATCATCTGTCGGGTACCGCAAATTTATTTATATATGTATATTCGCACGACAGTATTCCCTGTCATGATTTCCAAGGTCCTTTGATTTCGCCCTGCGAAAAATTTTCATTTTCTTCTACTTAATATGGTAGCATACACCCCATTTTACAAAGTTTTTTCTAAAATTATATTTTGCGTCAAACCCCAATCCAATCACCATGTTTCATCCCTTTTTTCGTATTTGGTATAGAATTACACAGGTCTACAAAATAGAGTTTTGGATTGGTGCAGCTCTACTTGTAACCAAATTTGGTAGTACTGCGGTACCCCTGATAAAAACTGTATACTTACTTTTTTAATGCTACCTACAGTTTTTCTAGATAGGGTCAAGAACCCTTAAAGGGGTTAGGCATGTATGGCCCAATAACTTTGTTTCTGTTTATTCTATAAACAACACAGTTTTGATGTCGTTGAAAAGAGTACATTTCGCCGCTTCTATCAATATACAAGTTGTTAACATATCTTCATAAACGTCAGAGAAGTTTGCAAAAATAATGTGAAAAATTCAATTTTTTGTTAAATTTTTTTCATTTTTAATCGACGGTGTTCTTCTCGAATAATTTGTCAACCAGTTGCATTTGTAATTATTTTAAAACAATCTCCTAGTAATTTCTGTTTTCAAAGACATTTAACTCTTTTATATCCGCGTAGATCTTCTCTGGGATTTTCTACTTTAGTTCTTTCTACTGTTGATATATATTTTATAAAAATTTTTTCATTCCCCTTTATTTTTTAAATTTTCTGTAATTAGTACTTTTCGGGAGCGCGTGGTTTCCAAGTGTTAGTGCCTTTCTATAAATAAATAAAAAATTTCAATATCATGTCTTCATCACGAGGTAGTTGTGTCAATGACCCAAGTGTGTTTTGCTACATTTGTGGGGAATACACAGTCCAAAAATTCAGGAAAAGTATAACAAATTTTTATAAAAGTGCTTATTTTTTATACTTGAAATTGCAAGTTGTAGACAAAAACAAGCCGTGGATACCTCGAACTAGTTTGAAAAATGTGCTGTGAACACTTGAGACAGTGGGTCAATGTAAAGAAGCCATATGAGATTCGGGGTGCCTATGCAACGGAGAGAACAAACAAATCTCTTCGATGACTGTTACTTCTGCTGTGTCGATTTGCGTGGTGTTAATGTTAAAAAAATTATATATCCAAAGGTGTCAATCCGCTAAGAGACCTTTACCACATTCAGAGGAAGCACCTGTTCCAACATTTTATTCTACCCGTGAATCATCGAATAGTGAAGGGTCTAACGATAGTGATATCGAAGAAATAGCGTCTACTGAGCCAACAATTTTCCCAAGTAGAATTAAACGATCTAATAAGGGATCTTGAATTATCTAAGGAATCTGCAGAAGTGTTAGCTTCTAGATTACTTGTTGGCTACAGGTACGTAAAGTGACTCTCTACCGCACAAGAGAGCAAGACTTGCTGCCATTTTTTAATTCGGAAAATGATATAATTTTTTGTTCAGATGTGCAAGGCCTCCTTCTCAAAATGGGTCTTTCAGAATACCACCCAAATGAATGGCGTCTCTTCATGACAGCTCTAAACGAAGCCTTAATGTGTGTTCTTTTACACAATGGCAACCAATTGCTCCATTCAACTAAATTAAAGGAATAATATCAAAATATTGCACTTGTTTTAGACAAAATCAAGTATAACGAACATAATTGGAGTATTTTGTGTAGATCTAAAGATGGTTAACATTTGTTAGGACAACAAAGTGGATACACCAAATACCCATGTTTTTATTGCCTGTGAGATAGTCGTGCCAAGCACCAACACTGGACAGAAAGGGACTGGCCTGTACGTGAGATGTTGGAAATGGGAAAGCAGAATGTGATAAACCCACTTTAGTTACAAGAGATTCAATTATTTTGCCACCCTTACACGTTAAACTGAGTCTAATGAAACAATTTGTGAAGGCGTTAGATAAAAATGGACAATGTTTTCACAAGTCAAGTAACTACTCTGATATTGTTAACAACATGCTAGAGAATTACAAAAACTTAGGATGTAACATGTCCATCAAAGTCGATTATCTCCACAGCCACCTTGACCAGTTTCCGGAGAATCTTGGTTCCTATAGCGAAGAACAAGGCGAACGGTTTCACCAGGACCTAAAACTATGCAAGAGAGGTACCAAGGCCGATGGGTTCAGCATATGATGGCTGACTACTGCTGGGGATGTAACGTGATTGTCTTGCCATACCTCATTCACGAAAATCACTTAAACGAAAGTTTTATGTAAATAAAAAGTTAATAATAAATAAATAACAAAAAACTTGTTTACAATTTTTCTCTAATATCAATAACAAAACCATTGTATAAAGCATATAAGCAAAGCTTGCTAATTAAATACATATGATCATATCGATATAATAGTAACAGCGGAAGTATTAAAAACAAATACTGTAAAAATCCAACAAATGTTACTAATAGCGTTTTCTTTTCTGGCTAAAGTGGTACGCTTTTGTACGCCGCGCAAGGGTTGTTGTTCTATTCTAAAAAACAGGCAACGCCTTTACGGGGTATTTCGTTCTTTTGTGAAAATTGTTGCCTGCTCGCAACGCAGTTACACTTTTACCCTGTATAAAATGGCGGTGTGGCAGTGCAACTCTGTGAAACTCTGAATTCGCTCTCAAGTTCCACATATACTCTATTATAGATTTCGCATTCACGAGTTCAAAATTGCTTCGTTCTGCGCATCTACGTCAGAGTTGCTTACTTAAGCGAATGAAAGAAAGAGAGAAAAAAACAAGAGCTAAAGGAAAATGACGTAATAATTGCTCATTAAAAAACAGCTGAACTAATGTTTACATGCGCAATGCGCCACCTTCTCTAATTCCATCATGTTATGAGTGAATATGGTGAGTTGAAAGGTTCTTTGTATGCACTATAAATGTTGAAAATTTTCTGGGGTAGGAGTAACTCTATTAAGGCTTTACCATTTACTTAGGCAACAATTTATTTCAGAAAAGAAAACGATATACGCTTTCAAAAGCGCGCCTAAAAATCATATCCACACTATTAAGAATAAACTACATACAGAGTGTATGTGCCTAATGGTGATCAAAGGAATACTAACATAAAAGCACTCTTTGAGACCAATTGTACAGCGAACAACGGGACATTCATATGGCTCAGCAGCTAAAGGCATCTGCCTTTGAACTGATATAAATGTTGGAGATTCGAGTTCAACGCTCAGCTCCGAAAAGCTAGCTGATGAAGAAGTGAAATTCAGAAACATGTCCTAGTAACCATCGCCGTTTGTAAACTTACAATTTTTCTCTAATATCAATAAAAAAAACTTTTTTTTTCACAGTAAAATGTACTAAAATAGAATATATTAGGAGATCTACGCGGATATAAAAAAGTTATATGTCTTTGTAAACAGAATTAATAGGAAGATAATTACATATGCACTGTTGACAAATTATTTCGAGAAAACCTTGATTAAAAATGAAAAATTTAGCAAAAAATTTAATTTTTTCACATTATTTTTGCAATTTCTCTGACGTTTATGAGATATATTAACAACTTGTATACTGATAGAAGCGGCGAAATATACTATACAGAAACAAAGTTATGGGGCCATAAATGCCTTAACCTCTTAAAAGGGGTTCTTGACCCTATCTAGAAAACTGTAGGTAGTATTATAAAAGAAAGTATACAGTGTTTTATCAGGGTACCGAGTACTACCAAATTTGGTACAAGTAGAGCTGCACCAAAATCACTGTTGACCAGTGTTATTAACGAGTTCATGGCTACATTTGATGAAGACCGACAGAGGATGCGTAACGATGCAAAGCGTCAAATTGATGCAGCAGGCGAAAAATATAAGGCAAACTACGATAAAAAGCGAAAGCAAGAACACACTACAAAATTAATGACCTCTTAGCAATAAAGAGGGCACAATTTGTGGCAGGGCGAAAACTGGTAAGCGAGTACTTAGGATCATACAAAGTAATAAAGGTTAAGCGCAATGGGCGCTACGATGTGCAGAAAGCAGCAAACGTTGAAGAGCCTACAAAAACGTCGACAGCAGTTTGATTTTATGAAGTTGTGGTGCAATCTGCAGGTTGGAGAACTTTCTTCTGGGTCAGAAGAATTGCGGATTGCCGAATGTAAAGTGAGCACCACACATAAGTAAAAGCGTTAGGCATTGGAAGTCGTAGAGCCGAAGAGTATTGTGAGAATGCTATCATTAGAAGACACAGATGAGAGCGGCAGTCAGTAGTTATCAGGAGTCGTTTAAGTGCAGTTGTCGAAGTGAAGATGCTACAAATACGTTGAAAGCCGTCGGTCCCTATACTATTCCTCAAGATTGAATTTTAGTAATCATTAATTTACGTATCCACATACCTAAAACTCTAACTCTTTAATTTTCATTAAAAAACATACGCATTGTTATCATTAATATTTAATTTGTAATCATTTAGTGATAAATAAACACTAATCTTTTTACATTTGGGGGCTCAACCGAAGCCAAAAAATAGATATTCAAATTCGATGAGAGTACATTCTAAAAAGACCAGTGCGTTACATAATTATTACACGCGATCCGCGCAAATCGAGCTGAGTAGAAATTCGCGAATAAAATGACTAAACAAAGTACAGAAAAAGTGAAAATGATCGGAGACGAAGACTCCGAAAATTGCTGTAAAGTTGATGGCACACAGTTATCTGAGTTGGTACACTTACTAGCTACAAAAATGGACGCGGATTGCAAAATAGAGAGCAAAATGAATATTCCCAAACGAATGCTTTGCTAAAATTGTACCCGAATTCGACGGTAAATGAATACAATAAAAAAGTGGCTCGAGATCTGCAAAGCAAATGGCAGATGCGTATGGATTGAACGATAAACAAAAATATGTTCAGACGCGTAATAGAATGTCGGGAACAGCACAGCTTTACTGAATCTGTCGCTGTAAGTGACTGTCGCTGTAAGTGAAGGTGTGGGCTCTCACAACAGCACCCTAGCACTAGTAATTTAAACGCAGTTGTTATTCTTAAATTTAACTTTAAGTTGTTATTCTTGAATCTAACTTTTAAGTTTTTCTTAAATTTAACTTTTAAGTTGTTATTCTTAATCGTCATAATTTTTTTTATTCACCACACACACTTTTGTAATTCCATTAATTTAATTTTGAGATGGCATTCAATACTTAAAATACTGTTTTTAAGAATGCCTTGTTTTTTTCTTGCATTATAATGTTATCTGTAGCTTAATATAAGAAAATTAATGAATAAATCTCAAATCTTAAATCTTATATATATAAAAAATCAAATTCTGTGTGTATGTTCACTATGGAAGCGTATTTCCCACACTCAATCATCTCCAAATTTTGGTTATAGGTTCCTTCGATCAACGAGAAGGTTTTATTATATCGATATATAAAAGGGGCGTGGCACCTCCCATACAAATGGAATCTTTGGTACTGCATAACTTTGAGGTATACATGCCAGAACATTCAAATCAGAAAGGAGTTATATGAAGGTCCGTCAAGCTGGACCCCCCCACGAATGGGTCCGAAATTTGGTAGGCCAGGTATTGTGCTATTTATGTGCTAATTTTTTCCCAAAATAAAAAATTTTTGTGCTAGAAATTTAAGTACTTTTTTTTAACCTCAAAATGGGGGTCCACAGCTGGACGTCCAGCTAGACTCATAAGCACTAGGTCAAACAAACAAAAATTTTAATGTGGGAATTATGTGCTCTTTACGTGCTCAATAGTGCCAAAAGAATTCGGGTTTTTTGACAACTTTTAATGATCTCTTAAACTTCAAAAGTGGGGGGTCCAGCTGGACGTCAGTTAGACCCCCCTCGTAAGCAATAGGCTAAACAAAACAATTAAATGTGGGAATTATGTGCTCTTTACGTGCTCAATAGTGCCCAAAAGAATTCGGGTTTTTGACAACTTTTAATGATTTCCTTAAAACTTCAAAAGTGGGGGTCCAGCTGGACGTCCAGTTAGACCCCGCCACGTAAGCACTAGGCTAAAAAAAACAATTAATGTGGAATTATGTGCTCTTTAACGTGCTCAATAGTGCCAAAAGAATTCGGGTTTTTGACAACTTTTAATGATTTCTTAAAACTTCAAAAGTGGGGGGTCCAGCTAGACGTCCAGTTAGACCCCCCCTCGTAAGCACTAGGCTAAACAAAACAATTTAAATGTGGGAATTATGTGCTCTTTACGTGCTCAATAGTGACAAAAAGAATTTCGGTTTTTGACAACTTTTAATGATTTTTTTAAAACTTGAAAATGGGGGGTCCAGCTGGACGTCCAGCTAGACCTCTCATAAAGCACTAGGTCAAAACAAAAAAATGTAAATGTGGGAATTATGTGCTATTTATGTGCTCCAACATAAGCTACGGTCTGTCCAGAAAAACAGAGTGACAAGGGGGGAGCGGGAGCATATACCCCAGAACGGAAAAATCGAAACGGGATAGGTGCAGAATTTTGTGCTATTTATGGGCTCGATAGTTCCAAAACGATTTCGTTTTTTTAAAAACCAAACCCGAATTCTTTTTGGCACTATTGAGTACGTAAATAGCACATAATTCCCACATTTAAATTGTTTTTGGTTTTGCCTAGTTCTTACGAGGGGGGGTCTAGCTGGACGTCCAGCTGGACCCACCACTTTTGATGTTTACATTAAAAGTTGTCAAAAAACGAATCGTGTTTGGAAAATAGTCGAGCCCATAAATAGCACAAAAATTCTGCACCTATCCCGTTCGGTTTTTCTTTCCGTCTGGGGTTATATGCCCCGCTCCCCCCTTGTCACCCTTGTTTTTCTGGACAGACCGTAGCTTATGTTGGAGCACATAAATAGCACATAATTCCCACATTTACATTTTTTGTATTGACTAGTGCTATATGGGGCGTGGTGCTGAGCTAGATGGACGTCCAACTGGACTCCCCACTTTTGAAGTTTTAAAAAATCATTAAAGTTGTAAAAAACCGAATTTCTTTTTGGAACTATTGAGCACGTAAAGAGCACATAATTCCCACTTTAATGTTTGTTGTTTAGAGCTCAGTGCTTGAAGTTTTAAAAAAATCATTAAAAGTTGTCAAAAAACCGAATTCTATGGCACTATTGAGCACGTAAATAGCACATAATTCCCACATTTAAATTGTTTTCTTTGGCCTCAGTGCTTACGAGGGGCGGGTCTAGCTGCCGACACTTTTGAGTTTTAAAAAAATCATTAAAAGTTGTCAAAAAAACCGAATTCTTTTGGCACTATTGAGGCACGTAAAGAGCACATAATTCCCACATTTAAATTGTTTTGTTTGGCCTAGTGCTTACTTTGAAGTTTTAAAAAAATACATTAAAAGTTGTTAAAAACCCGAATCTTTTTGGCACTATTGAGCACGTAATAGCACATAATTCCCACATTTAATTGTTTTGTTTGCTAGTGCTTACGAGGGGGCTAGCTGGACGTCAGCTGGACCCACCACTTTTGATGTTTAAAAAAAACATTGAAAGTTTGTTAAAAAAACGAATCGTTTTTGGAACTATCGAGCCCATAAATAGCACAAAATTCTGCACCTATCCCGTTTCGCGATTTTCCTCTGGAGCTCTGTTTTGTATGCCCGCCCCGCTCCCCCTTGTCGCCCTCGGTTTTTCTGGACAGACGTAGCTCTATGTTGGAGCACATAAATAGCACAGAATTCCCGCACATTGAATGTTTGATTGACCTCCAGCTGGACCCCCACATCTGAATAGTCGTTAAAAAAATCATTAACGTTGTCCAAAACACGAATCTCTTTTGGCACTAGTGAGCACGTAACTAGCACATAATTCCACAGTTTAAAACTGTTTGTGTGTGGCAAGGCTTACGTAGGGGGGTCCTAGCTTGACGTCTCAGATGTACCCACGCACTGTTTTGATGTTACATGTAAGTCGTCAAAAAACGAATCGTTTTGGAACTATCGAGCGATCCCTAAATAGCACAAAATTCTGCCCTATCCACGTTTCGATTTTCTCGTCTGCGGGGTGATATCGCCCCGCTCTTGTGCACGCCCTATGTTTTTCTGCGACAGACCGTAGCATATATGTTGAAGGGGCACATAATAGTCACATATCATTCAACCACATTAAATTTTGTTGTTTGACCTAGTGTCTATTAGTGGGGTGAGTCTAGCTGGACATCCCAATCATGCTGCTTCGGAATTTAGACCCACCAAAATTGTGCAATGGAACCAGACTTGGCGTTACGAAATGAATGCAAATGTAATCGAAAGCAACAATCATCAGCGTAAAAGCATAAAGGTGAAATGTGCTCATAACCACGATCGCTAATGATTCCTACAGATTTGTCATTCACAATTTAAGCTCTTACAGTTACTATAGCCTTATGCTTTTGTGCAATTACATCAGCAAAGGTCACAAGGACAATACGCTTACTGTTGCAGGTATTAGCTGAGGGGTAGAGTCGTGCTGTTCCCATGACCAGCTATATGTTTTTTAGCTCTAGTAGTTGCAAACGCCACAAAAAACAAAAATGTGTTTCTTGTGCACCGAATGAAAATACCAAAATTCGTGTACCCACATGCATTGCAATTACAATAAGAAAATGTTTTAAAAAACGGAAAAAATCACCAAACATGCGTACAAAAGCAATGCAACTTATAGAACAATAAACTAATTCTCACAAACAAATGACGACTAACATTCACTCGAGCTTCTCGGGCGTTACAACGTACGTCCGGAATAAAGCTAGTTATTAATAAACAACGATGTAGCTCAAAAACGTAAGGTCACACGCTTATTCGTGCACTGCGCGAATGCGCCCTAGCTTAGAAAAATTAGTCTTTATTTGGCTTAGTCCCTCGTATGACCACCATTTTGTCTAAATGACATCTTCAAGAGACTTCCCATAGATGAATTACTTTTGCGCGCTCGAGAGGTGACCTTAATGCCTTCTTCGACAATGAGTAGTTTGTACATCGCTAATCTTATCTAATCTGTCCTTTGCCGTGTAGCCTGATGCAAAAGTGACCACAAATGTTTCAATGACATTTAGACAAGAGATTTGTGGACGTGGATTCATGAGGTGCGACAGTTCCATATCCCATGCCTGCGACAATCCCGGATTTGTGTTAAGGGTATTTGTCTTGGCTATTAGCGAATCGACACGTCACACCGAACATGAGAGGACAACAGTTGCAACAAATTGTCTTCTCGTAAGGTTAAAGATAAATTTTGGTCCATTGTGGCATCAAAGGAAAGTTATTTTGCAACATCCAGAGACAGCAAGTAGGCCCAAAACCATCACACTTCCAGCGCATACATACAGTTAACCTCAGTCTTCTATTTTGAGCTCTGAAATTGCTTTTTTGAGCTCTGTATATGAATGCTTTACACCTGACTATAATCATAGCATATAAGTCACATAATATACAATTTTAATTCAGAATGTGATACGTGCGGTGGTAGCATTTCAGAGGGAGACAAAATAACAACTTGGATGCAACTGTAATGTTATGGTGAACGTGTGATGATTTGTTTTTGGCTACTTGACTGCTGCTTCTGGAGTTGATACTATCTTGCTTTCTGTTTGATCTGTAGCTCTGCACACAAATAAGCTGCTGAGCACTGTATGCAATGTTGATATTATAGGTGTTCCAAATGTACAGGCTGTACATAAAGACAGAACGTAGATAGCCTCCGATATGCTCATATTACATAGCGCTGAAGGAGCGTGACACGATCGCACACCACACTTCATTACGATAGAATTTCTCAAAATATCTCGTTCACGGCAGGGACGGACGAAATGCTAAAATAGATTTCTTTTTCTCACACTGGTTTTCGTCGTGCGCCTGTTAATTTTTCCCCACAACATTGGCGGGATGGCCCCTACATGTTTTATACCGACTCCGAACGGGTCGGTTTTTTGTTTTTCTCTAAAGCTAAAAAATTGTCTGTCGCTTAGAATAAAATTAACTTAGCACATAGTTCTGCTCACTTCATGTGTGTTTTTGTTTTCCCAATTGAAATTTTTTCTAAGCTAGCAGAAAAAATCTTGCAGTTTTATAGAAGGACGAACCAGCTTAGAAAATTAGTTTCTTATTGAGAAAAACTTTCCGCCTGAAATGTGTGATGTACTTTTGCCCGAGAATGACCTAGACCGTCGGTCGAGTGGTAGCGGAGCACGTACCACCGGCATCTTCAATAATTTCAGAGGAGTAGCTTCTTGGGAGGGGACGGTCATACGTTTCTGACTCCAGGACGCTCGAGCCTAACCCCGGTCTTAGACTGTTTTCGGCTGTTTTTACAATATACAATTTCCAGAAGTTCAAAGAGCAACAATCACCGACCGCGCTGTCTGACCCTCATACCGGATGCCAAAACAGAACCTATAGGACTGCGACTTCGAATTCATACCTTCAGTCGACGTACTTTCCTGAACCTATAGGTGGAGTCTCTGAAGCTTTCTGACGGATGCTTTTTGTGCAGCCCATGCTGCTGAGTGCTACATCCCCACAACGACTATGTCGAATGCATGTAGGGTTTGTTTTAAATTTAACTATATCACTTATACTTATTACTTCATAAAAAGTGTTATTTAATTTTCAATTGAATTTGCTTTTTTGTTCAAAAATGTTCATAACTGTTAAAAATGCTTTCATATGTTAAACACAACCTGTGAACTATTTTATAAATAAGTTTAATATTAAAACTAAAGTGAATTATATAAGAATAATACTGGATCTACAATTTGCGATCCTGCAGAGAAGTAGTAACTAATGGCGTACGTTTCTGTCACACCGAATATTGATATGTATGTAAAAGTGTTGTGTATTTCTGTTGGAAGGGACGGCAATTAAGAAAACATTGTCTAATCGTACGATCGCCATCACAATTTCATCGAGTCATTCGATCGACTTCCAACGGTTGTACTATACGACCTCGAACATTAACAGAAATTCAAACCATAATGCGATGTGTGAAGTTAACCTTACTGTTCTGAGACACAAATCGAAAAGTGATCTCGAAGATAGCCACAAAAGTGTGATAATTACCAATTAAATGTAGAACACAGACCAACACGGCAGTTCCGTCAAAAGCTGGACCACACCCACGCATCGATGGATTCGAAATTTGGTAGGCCAGGTATATGTGCTATTTATTGCTAATTTGTTCCAAAATAAGATTTTGTGCTCAAATTTAAGTACTTTTTTTTAACCTCAAAATGGGGGGTCTCAGCTGGACTGTCCAAGATCACCCGCTCATATGCACTAGGTCAAAACAAAAATTTAAATGTGGGAATTATGTGCCATTATGTGCGCCAAATAAGCATACGGTCTGTCCAGAAAAAACAGAGGGGTGACAAGGGGGGAGCGGGGACATATAACCCCAGACGGAAATCGAAACGGGATAGGTGCATAATTTTGTGCTATTACGTGCTCAATAGTGCCAAAAAGAATTCGTTTTTTGACAACTTTTATGATTTTTTTAAACTCAAAATGGGGGGCCACACCCACACCACACGTCCAGCTAGAGCCCCCCTCATAAGCACTAGGTCAAACAAAAAAATTTAATTGTGGGAATATGGCTATTTTACGTGCTCAATAGTGCCAAAAGAATTCGGTCTTTTGACAACTTTTAATGATTTTAAAAACTTCAAAAATGGGGGGTCTAGCTGGCGTCAGCCTCAAAAACACTAGGTCAAATAAAAAAAATTAAATTGAGGAAATTTATGTGCTATTAACGTGCTCAATAGGCCAAAAATAATTCGGTTTTTTGAGAACTTTTAATAATTTTTTTAAAAATGCAAACTGGACGTCCAGATGGACCCACCACTTTTGAGTTTTAAAAAAACATCAAAAAGTTCGTCAAAACTAATACGTTTTTGAACTATCGACCCATAAATAGCACAAAATCAGCACCATCACCGCTTAGATTTTCCGTCTAGGGTTATAGCCCCGCTACCCCCTTTCAACCCTTTGTTTTTCTGGACAGACCTTAGTTATGTTGGAGCACATAAAAAACACAATAATTCCCAAATTTAAATTTTTTGTTTGACCTAAGTGCTTAAGAGTAGGACGTCCACTAGACCCCCATTTTGAAGTAAAAAAAATCATAAAAGTTGTCAAAAAACCGAATTCTTTTTGGCACTATCGAGCACGAAAATAAGCAATAATTCCCACATAAAAATTTTTTTTTTTACCTAGTGCTTATGAAGGGGGGTCTAGTGGCTGGCGTCCAGCTGAAACCCCCCACTTTTGCAGTTTTAAAAACTCATTAAAAGTGTCAAAAACCGACATTCTTTTTGGCACTATAGTAGCCCTAAATAGCACAAATCCCAACATTACAATTCTTTCTATTTGAACTAGTGCTATGAGGGAGGACGTCCAGCTAGACTAACCCCTTTTGAAGTTTTAAAAAAATCATTTAAAAGTTGTCAAAAACCCGAATTCTTGTTGGCACTATTCTAGCTGGACGTCCAGCTGAACCCACCACTTTTTAAGTCTAAAAAAATCATTAAAAGTTGTCAAAAAAAAACCGACTTCTTTTTTGGCTAGCTGGAGTACAGCTGGAACTCCACTCCGCGTGACGGACGTGTAAAACCGGCAACACTATATATCAGACCAATGATCCCCCCCCCCCAAATATCTCGGGATTTTTTATTTCCCCGCGGAAAAAATTCCTCCAATTCTTTTCTCATAGGGAGAAGAATAATTGGGGATAGGAAATTCGATATTTCGAAAGTCAGCTGTTTTGTCAATTGAACCCAAAAAAAAAAAAAACCAAAAAAAAAAAAAAAAAACACAACACAACACAACACAAACAAAAAACAACAAACAAAAAAAACCAAAACACAAAACCACCCACACACAAAGCAATTTCTGGCGGCCAAGTCGAGTTGAATTCGCCTTTAACCATATGCCAAAATCTTTTAAGCTTCTTAAAAAAATCCTTGCGCATTTTGGATGCTTTCATCAAATATGCCGAAGAGCTCTTCCGTTGCTTATGTATAACTTTTCGACTTTAAAAATAAAGAATATTGTGGTTGTTGTTTATTAACAGTGATAATAATGAAGTAATACATATTTAGCACAAATAAAAGTGTCTTTTTAAAATAAAACCAATTTCACTTTAAACTATTTTGAAGCATTCCCTTTAATTTAATAGTGAAAAAACTCCTATGAAATGGCAGAGAAATCTCCCCTCTCCCTCACATACATAATACTACTTTTCTCCATAACGGTTTCCGCTTTTTCCGAACATTGTTCAGAATAGGAGGAAAGAAGAGAAGTGAAAAAAAATCACAAGGAATTTTTATTTAGAATACGAGGAATGGGAGAAGGGAAAAAAAACTCGCACGGAATTTTCGTTTAGAATGGGCTGATTGCAACGACTTCGGGAAATTCCGCTTAATTCAACCTTCTGCTAAAGCTCGAATCGCTAAACTGTTGAATAAATCACTCCACTATTCTGTATTGCAAAATGGTCTTTATTTAGACTAATTGGGAGTAGTACAAATTATCTTCACTTCGCAACCAATAGATGTTTAAAAGCAAACTGATACGGACTACTCAGCTTTTCCCGTGATTTTAACTCTCCGTGCTCATACGAATATTTCTACTAAAAGTCAGACGTTTCGCCATTCTAGAACTGCAGTATTCTGCTGGTGATAAGACACTCATGCTGTTGGAAACCACTAGAGTTCCAATATCTGGCAAGACGTGCAATGTGACCTGACTTCTCGAATTTGAAGCATAATGATTACCTGTCACTCCGCTTTTGCGATCCTTTCATCGACTCCAATATCGTGTTCACCAATTCTAAGCACTTTTACTTCCACACAGCCTGCTTTGAAAGCCGCTTACACAGAAGATGCTGTTTCCTGAATCAGGCATGGGAATCGTTTCATGGCGAATGTTGGTTTCGGTTCGCATATGTAGCTCGACTTCGTTCCATGTTCCCGTATTTCCATTTCTAAAGCTTCGGAATTTAAAAGCCCTCTCGGTGTATTCCACGGGTCCGTCTGCATTTGCGAGATGAGCGCCAATCTTTTGAATATCCGAAGCAAACTCCGCAATGTCTCATTCGCTTTTTGGGAACGATTTTGAAACTCAATTGGATATCTGTTTTCTATGCTCGCTGCCATACCGTCTCTCGACAGATCGATCCTGTGTTCGCTCCGTATCTCGTCTCCAGCAGCCACAATGCTTCATAACTGTTCCGTTGTACACTCCGAATAGTCTGTAAGATTTCCGCTGCAGGCTCCTTTCGATGCCACGAAACATTGCAGCAACTTTATCTTCCGCATTCCAGTTATTCACGGCTTGACGGCCTTCTCAAAATTGGCTTAAATACCTGGAGAACGGAACAGAACCGTCAAAACGATGGAGTTTTACCTCGTATGCTTGCTGAAACAGCAAAGCTGGGCGATTTAGTTGCAGATCCTGTATACGAGACTTTAAAAGCATCTACCTCAGCCTCGATTGATCTCAAAACTGAATGATTTTTCGCCTCATACGCTTCCAGTGTGGCAGCGATGCGAGATGATACCTCGCTGAAATTGCCCCAACATTTCGGATCATACGTGCCTCCTGTGTCTCAATCCTTGACGTTATTTGTGAGCACATTTTACGGGCATATTACGTGATATCCTGATGATATCCAGCCTGGATGTTACGATGTCTCCTGTCTATTCAGTTGCGATGACATAGTGGTGAGATATGTAGTGTGATGACAATTATTCGGACATTTGTGCCGGTCGATATCATGTTAGGTCTGCGTTCTCCATTGATGCGGTGTGTCATTTTCATTCTCCAATTTTGTGTCTCGATCGCCATCAAGATGAAAAAAGACATACTACATTCAGCGTTTAATTCCATCTGATCAGTGCGACTCTCGTAGACGTGCCTGCCTGAAGTTCGAGTTGATTGCAGTTGTATGCAATCCAAGTGCTCTCCAACTCCTTCTCAGTTGCTGAACCTTCAATTCACTCCACTTTGACCATGTCCTGTTGTACTCTGCAACTCTGGAAATTATTCAACAATTCCTCTTCTGACACAGATTGTAACGAATTTCGGGAACTTCCACTTATTTCAAACTCTTCTGCTAACGTTCGAATCGCTAAACTGTGAATAACATCACTGATAATATCTGTATTGCAAATGGTATTTAGTAGACTAATTTGGGAGTAGTACCAATTATACTTCACAATTCGACAACTAATAGCGTGTTAAATCAAACTGATGTAACTTCAGCTTGCGCTGCTTTATACTCTCCGTTAGCTTCATTCGCATATTTCTACTAAAGGGGTCTCGACGTTTCGCTTTCTAGAACTGCTGTATCTCTGCCTTGGTAATTCTCTATACATTAGAAACACACACGACTGTATGGGTTTGCAAAGTATCAAAATGATTTCGCTCCCCACGCAAACATTTAATCTGAAGAAGAGGGGATAAAAAATAACTAAGATACATGATATACTGGGCATAAAAAACTTCTGTAGTGAAAAAATTCATGGAAATTTGAACTAAGACTAGTCACTAAAACATGCATAAGATCTTATGCAGAATATTCTCGGTAAACAGTGAATGTAGGAGCAATAATGACCTAGGACTTATTAAGATTGGAGTCAGGCGTAGTAAATTGCCCATATAAATTGTTGTGTACTGCGAGTGTCTTTCAAGGACGTTAATAAGGCGAAGTTAATTTTTTAGCATGTAATGGTCAAATAACATACATGCAAAATATAATGGATTAGACAAGCTATATCACCGTTTGGGATATTAACCACAGTGTCAGTTTTACATGGATTTATTGTATTAGCATTTTGCAATGGTTAGGATGGCAGTAATTCGAAAAACTAAGTACAACGGTTTTAAAATTGCTAAAAAATATACAGAATGAGATAAGTCAGGGGACGTTACTTTTACTAAGTCAAAGAATTTTTTAACGAATTCTATAAGAAACGCAATTTATATAAATGACGCTATTTGGCAGTAAAATCCGAGGGTACAAAAATGTCACAAAGGGCTTGGAAAAATATATAATAAATGGTCCTTGTAATTGTGAGCTCTAGGCAAGAAATTTATACTAAAAATACATTCGGATAAGCAGCACAATGGAAAAAACAACCCTAGAAGCGTGTTCTTAATGGTAAGTCTTGAAACTAAGTAAATATAAGAAAATAAATAAACAAATGTTCTACATAGGAAAGAAAAGAAATGCTAAATGCAGATGCGCTTCCCAGCAGAAGAGGGTGTGGTGTATTTGTTATTTAATGCAAAGCAAAAGAAAAAGTGCAAAAGACAGTGCTTTATTTTGGCAGAAAGCTAATCAATTTATACGAAAAATCGAAATTCCAGTGAAAGACGTGACGGAATTGAAAGAATTATCCTACTAAATTATAATAGCTATAAGAAAATAAAAAAATAGTAGTTTAGCGACTATAAAAAAGTTTAACAACTCTTTGAAGAACTGTTCGATATTTCGCATACAAATGCACTAAAAATTTTAGTAAACGA
>JARSSU010017493.1:0-29002 GCA_029619165.1 Eurosta solidaginis | reverse complement strand
AGCTGTTATAAATATCTGAAGGCCATTAAAAGATAGTTTCCATAAACATATATATAGGTTAAACTAAAGGAAAAGTGGCCGAGCTTAAAGCTCCTCAAATTTTCTCAAAGGAGCACAATTAAGTTAGCACTTGGAGGATACTCAAATAAATGTACGTATCATGCAATTGTCTGAGTGAGTGAAGAAGCTTCACAGCGCGCTCATGTACGAAATTTTTGATCGTATTTGAGAGCTAAAAGATCTAAGCGTGTAAGTTCTTCTCTTCCCAAGAATACCAAAAAGGTCTTATATAGTTTCATACACAATGCAAATCAAAATCTAAGCTTAAGGGATTTTCAATGAAACTTGTTGAGGAATACCCAAATGTTTTGTCGCTTCGAGAAAAAACTTCAATAAGATTTATGCAGTATTCGAATAGAAAATTTAATCGAAGAGAGGAGCAGCTTGTAAAAGCTCACTTAAGTCGTTACTAAGTTGCTTGAAACAACAAATGTCATCAGAACAAAAGTATTGCTTTTCTGGTGTTAAAGCTATATAGAACTTTAATCGGCCGAAGCTTACACATAGCATTGAAAAATGTACAGCTTTAAGAATACATTCTCAAACAAAGCTTCTGAGGTATTGAAAGGATTTACAAAACTTCTTGAGCTCATTCTTTACTTTATCATGTGGTAAGAAAATAAAAATCCTTGTCGTGAAATGCCTTGCTTGTTCTTTGTTACTGTTAGCTGCAATTAACAACCCTAGTACACATTCTTGAAAGCCTTAAAGTCTATTTTAAACACATGAGAAGCTGAAAAGTCTGCATTAAGTGTTTTATTTCAATTTTTTTAGTACACAAATCTATTTGCTTTGACACACATAATTTATATATACATAAATCGGTTGTAAGTGAGGGCTTTTCATTTTGAAACATTTAGTATCCAAAGATATTATAAAAATCACGCCAGAGTTACTGGTTGAGAAAAGCCTCGTATACACAGAGAAAATCTCGCATATTCACCGTCCTTACACAATAAGCGCTGAGCGACTTTATATCAATAAGTGTACTCAGCTAGTTAATTATAAAAGCGCGAAAGCTGGTAAAACGACGCGTCCACTTGAGTCATCTTAGACTATGATATGCTAGTCTTAAAATACTCATAAGGAAAAAATAAATTGATTTTAAAAGCTCTGAAACGCGAATTCCGTCTGTGGCTTATGGTGGTCTAGCCTTTGAATAAAATATACGATTGAGCTCTTTCAATAGAGATCGCCCTTTTCCAGCTGATGATTTAATTTGACAAGGAATATAGTTGTATCATTCTTACGCATATAACTTGCAAAAAACAAAGCTCCCAAAAGCTCTGCTATTTGCCAACTAAGTTTTAACTGTGAAAGATGCTCTCTCAACATTGTTGACCAGTAACTTGTTGACTTTAGTGAAGAGCTAATCAATGTATATTTGTACAAAACACGTGACATATAATAGCTGTATTATTCCTAGGCTAATATAATTGCATACCGAATCACAACACAACATTTTAAACAAAAATACAAACACGCATTTCAATTTAATTTAAACTCACCTACACAACGTTCCTACTTTTTATGGAGTGCATATTTAAGGCGTACATGCACTTAAGTCACAAGGCAAGCCTCAGCACACACAAAGCTTGAGCTGAACAAATATTTTCATATGCGAATTCAAAAAATATGCAAAAGTAAAGACTGGAAAGCTGCATGTCAAAATACAGACAATAAATATGTATATACCTGTGTATACATATAGCGCGAATACCTATTATTTACATAGTTTAAGTCAAGCTATGGTGTATAGTTGTAATAGCGAAATTCGGCTATATGGCTGCCAGTATGCGCTTCAACACACTTCAATTGCGGCTGAGTTGCCCCGCAGCGTTAGCGCGTCTATCATTTGAATAGTATTTACGTGTGTGTATGAATGTGTGAGTGCATATGTGCTGTGTGCAGCAGTCTCGACTTATGGTTACCCACCATGTCTGCTGTACCGGCCAGGCGTTCGTTTGAGCCTGTCTTTTCCCATGGCATTTTGGGTTGTATTTCTTGAAGTCACTAATACGGCAAATACGTCAAGCCCAGCTGTGCACGTAGCTAGTTATAAATATGAATATATATAATATATACATAACTACAAATGTAAGTGAATATCTTGCATATCGTGCATGAACATACCACAGTATGTGTGTATAGTTATATATCATATTATTTGCATTGGTATTGTAGTGTGCATACAAATGCCCAAGCGTCGTGACAATCAAACTTGCAGAATATGGCGGATAGAAACTTGAGCGCTGAACTTTTGTATGAATATATAATACATAAGCAAACAGCACATATGCCAAATGGCTTGTAAGTGCTTTACGCTGCGCATAGAGGACGCGCACATAAAGTATGCAAGACTTTTTTTGATGCAATGCAAATTTTGGCAGCTGCAGATTTTGGTTGCATTTTTTGTTGTTTTTTTTTGCTTGCAAAGCTTTAAAATGCGCGATTTATTTATTTTTTCTGCGAAGCAGAATTATTCGCATGAAATTTTATTTTATGCTGCCAATATTTGTTGCATTTCAGCGCTCAGCCATGTGAATTTGTTTGCAAAAGGCTTGACTTTTTCGCTCTCAAGCAACAAACACGCTGGGGTCAATAACCAAGCAAACGTACATTGGCGGCGCGATAGTCTCAGTGCTTTCATTCATAGAAGCATTTATATATGTATTTGTGTATAACCTTTATAACATGCAGCAGTCAGTGTGTAGCATAATATAAGGCTCAAGTGCAATAACATTTTGCAAACGAAATATGTTTCAAATATAAATTGTTGGTTGAAGGCAGACAAAGCTGAAGTTCGGGGCATTTGTAATTGTTTCTGTTTGTATATGTAGTACACTTTTAGGTATGAATACATTTTTTAATCCTAAAAGTGTGCAAAAAGAGTGTGAAGAAATATTTTTGACATATGAAGGATTTCTACGCACAGCTGTATTTTTGGTATTCTTAGAAATGCAATTTTATAGCAACAATTTCAAGAATAAGCACAATTTCATCGATAATTTGTTTGCGTTTTAAAAAATTGCTACGCCTTCAAGAGATTTTCACTGCTGGCTTTCTGCTCGCCCTTTCGATAGGCGACATTCATACAAATTTTTTTCATCAAAATCTCAAATCATTTACTTTATGCTAATGGTGGCTTAACATACCGTTATGATGTAAAAAGGAGTATGCAACAACAAAAGAGCACTCGAAAACATGCGCCTTGCAATGAGCAATTTTAATATTTTGCTATTTATATTTTAACAAGCACACGTGGACTAGATCCTGTATGCCATTCCTACACAAGTACTGCGCCAACTTCCTGCACTAAGAGCAGCCATTTCGTTGTCTCAATGAAAAAATTTTAATAAATAAGAGCGAGGAAAAAATATAATAAGATAAAATAATCATACTGAAGGTGAGACAGATATACATGTATACAGTCCCTTTCATAGTTATAAGGCAATAATTTAGATATTTTTTCAAGGCATATGGAGCAATTAAATTTTTCAATTTACCAGCCTCGAACATTTTTGCGAGAATTGAAGAAAATGTGTTCAGCGTCATCCGCGTTTTCATCGCCGTACGCGCACTTCGGGTTTCCTGCCTTTCTTTCTTTAGATAGATTTATTTTGAGAGAACATTACTTACAAAGCATTTCATCCAAACCTTCTAGTGATCTACGCCTTAATATTTATAATTAGTAAAATAAGATGATATGAAACTCCTCTGTTGATCACAAACATAGCTTGCGCATTAAGCGGAGTTACACTGAGCCCTGCACATCGCTTAAAGAAAGAAACTCTAATGTTATGCGATTTTTTGTAAGGAGCATATTTTACTGCTACCGGCTATAGTCTAAACGAGATTAGGCATTGCTTTATGAGTACCGTGGCCTGATTGAACATCGTATGTTCTGCTCCTATATTTTGATATGGAGCATTTATAGATTCAAATTTCAGACATTTAACGGATCAGGACCGTTAAAAGATCCTCGTACTGATTCACATGTGGCTTTCATAATTTCAGGCCCTCTGAAGTACGGTGCTTGAGGATGCGATATTAAAAAGAGCACTGTAGGTAGCACGGGATTTAAAATCCTATCTTTAGGGCAGCAAATCTTTCTGTCAATGAACGAAGAGCTGCAAATAAGAGTTATATGTCAATATTTAAACCCCAAAAACATTCTGAAGAGGTAATGGCATCTTAAAAATAAAAAAATAAATGTAAGGCGCGATAACCTCCGCGCTTCTCTTCAAATTTGCGTCGTGCTCCTTTATAATTTTTTCCCACAAATTTGCCGGACGGGACCTACTTATTTTATGCAGACTCCGAACGGCATCTGCAGGCAGATGAGTTTTCACTGAGAGCTTTTCATGGCAGAAATGCACTCGGAGTGCTTGCCAAACACTGCCGAGGGGCGACCTCGCTTAGAAAAATTTTCTTCTAATTGAAAAATCTTATTTCAAAATGTTGATGTTTCTTGGCCCGGGGTGTGAACCCAGAGCATTCGGTGTGGTAGGCGGAGCACGGTGGCCACCATGGCATCTTAGTTAGATTAAATTGGCCCGTCCGAATGAGGTTGTAGTGGTGCCAGAAATTTGCTTAACGACCAAAATGAAAAATTCTATCAAAAACCAAGACCTATACTATAAAATAAGTCTGTCCTCTTGGCAAATCCAAATAGCAGTAGCAGTAGCGCAAAAAAATAGCAGTGGATATTTTTTTTATATATTTTAAGAGAAAAAAGATAAAAACTTTTCAGCCTGCATACAGAGGAAAATCCAAAACACTTTTCGAAAACAAACTAATGTTAAATCATAAAAAATATTATTATTTAAAAAAAAAGTTTCAAAATATTCAAAAAAATAAATTTACCACTTTTAGATTTTATTTTTATGTTTCAACGATAAGATGTCAAATATTTTTTAAAAATTTCAGGAATCATTTTTCAAAAATATGCCTTAAAATTCTATGATAAAAGTATGCAAAATAAAAGAAATCACATAAACTGCAAAACAATTCTAAGCGATTATATTTAGGCAATGTGCTATATTTCTGTGTAGATATATGTGTACGTATGTATGAACTTATTAAAATAATTATGCAATCTACTACTTATTATACTTGCATTATGATTGCTGCATGTACACGTACATAAAAATTCTAATTTGCAAACTTACCTTGCATTAACAACATACTTGAATACATACATACATACTCTTATCCTCTTCCGCACTTTTTCATCAACATTTTCTGTTATCCTGTTTCCTTTATTCTACTTCCTTCAATTGTTTCTTCTGCTTCATTGCATAAACAGCTCTATTCAAAGCAGCAAATGTGAAAGCATTTGCGCTTTGTGCTATGCACGCCTTCAAACTTTTGTATGTATGCGGCGTTAAGGGCGCGGATCATGCAGAATTACTAAATTTCATACGTTGCGGTGGCTGACTTTGTAATTGGTGTGCATGTCTGTATGCATGTGTGTAGTTACTGATGACATGTGTAGTGAATGAATGTAAATGGCAGTTTTTCAAGTTCATAATTATGCAAACAAGCAAATACAACAAATACCTAGGCATGCTCAAATTTACTTACACATATGCGTAAATGCTTATACACCCAAACACGCACACAAACGAATGTGTGTATTCATACAAATATTTGTATTAAAAAAATATATACCTTGGCGCTTTTGTGACGGAGAATGCATTTTCATCATCTTTAATTTGCTTTATATATGGACAGTTGGTTTGAGAAATAAGCAAAATAGTAAAACATATAAGTAGAATGAGATGAAGAAGCAGAACAAGCGAGTGAGAATTTAATGAAAGTAACAATAACGAGCTAAGTGCATAAGGAGCGAAGGCCAAGCTTTGCGTTGGATCAGTGCAGACAGCCTTCAAAATGCTCAATATAAGTAGGTATATATTACTGGCATACCTATACACGCACACACATGCACATTCTGGGTAATGAAATCCTTTAGTTTGCGTGCCATTTGTGTGTTGGTGAAAGTATAAGAAATTCATGCATGGCAGGTAGTCATTTCCCCTGACGGAAGTCAATCTACTGGCAAGTACTTGCCACATGCAGATGTATGCAAGTACAGTGGTTGTGTTAATTTTAATGTTATTTTTTATATACAAACATAAAAAAAACAAAAAAGCAACAACAAGCTATAATCTTAAGCTGCGCTTTTTCAATGAGTGACTTCGTTCGCTTCTGCATGCACTGCTGCTGCCATTTTAGCTTACGCTTATGTGAAAAAACCGACAATATGATGTAAGTATGTAAGTTTGTGTCGTCGTTAAAAATGACATAGCAACAAAGCTGACTGCTAACAGTAAAGTCATTTTTTTAATTAACATATTACAACAACGGCGCGAAAAGCATAAAAGCATAAAACGTAAATAGTACAAAAAAGATTATGGCAAGAAGATTCGGTTGGGATGGGGTTAAATTACTTGTAACTTTAATACAAAGTAGAATTTTTTAGCTTGCATTTATGCTATATGCAATGCATATTATGCATGTTGCTGCATGCAATTTTTATTATGACGCTAAGCAATTTTTTTGAGTGTACTAAAAACCGAGCGAAGCTAATAGTCTGAAGGACTAACATTTATGTCTAAATACGAAAAAGTGATATGTGGCTTCGATGACGTACCGTGATCTAAGACTTGCGAAATTAAAACTGAAGTTTGGTATATTATCATTTTAAACATTTTTCTATAAATTGACTAGTATTCTTGCAAGACAAGAGAAACTTTAATGTAAATCAATAACGTTTATATTCTTCAGAGAACTTACCCATATTGCGATATTCATTTGAGAGAACGAGGGAGATCTTAAAAATGTTATGCTTAGTCAACAGTATTGGTCAATAAGGAAATTTCGCGTTTTTTTTAGAGCCGCAACAAAGAACTTTGAGTCATAGATGTTAAGTAATGATTAACTAATGCTAATGATTGCTAATTAACCTTCATTTGCGAAATTCTCTTATTCATTAAACAATTACAAATAGTCAACTAATTCCCAATAGATAATTGAAATTTTTTTTCTAATGGTAAATCTCATTGCAATTGATTGCCATTAGCAAAAAAAATTGGGTTACCTTACAATTATAAATGTAGTTGGCTTCTGCTAATGCAATTAGATATTCAATTAGCTCGAATTAGAACCAATTATTTTGATAAAGATAAATTTTTTTCAAAGAATGATTGAAGTGAACGAATAATGATGTAAATAAATATAAATAATACAACTACAACTACATTTCTATTTAATTAATAAAGGTAACCCAATTTTTTGCTAATGGCAACTAATTGCAATTAGATTTACCATTAGAATAAAATTTCAATTATCTAATGCGAATTGTTGACTATTTCTAATTGTTTAAAGAATTAGAGAATATAAACCATTGCATCAATTACTAATTCTAATTGCAATTTAACATGTATGCTCTGAGTGACGTTTGGCGATTTGCATATCGAATATTTCCACGAAGACGTTCACCCTCATCAAGTTTAAGGAAGAGTTCGCTCGACGCCGCTTCACCGTGTTGATCTGTAAGAATCGTGGTGCCTACGTGCTTCTCTAGTCCTCTTGGTTGTTATGCCAGATTTTCGCAAACTGTTAATGGTGGCGCTGTCTTAATACTGAATTTACCAAGAATTCGAACTTTGGATATACTCCCATCCAGCGGGAAATACAGAAGTCATCCTTACCAAGCTTGGCAATTCTACTTACTAAAGACCAAAATTTTCATTCAAAAAATAGTTTGATAACTACATGGTCTAGCATAAAATGTAACTTTCCTGAAAGTACTCTACGTTAATGTTGCATGCTTTTAGGCGTAAATAATTGATTTTCTTAGAAGAGGTTTTACTCTACCGAAACCTCTACCAATATATTTTTCTCAATAATAAATATTGCTATAAGCATTTTCCTTGAGCTCTAACTTAAAACTTTAGTTTTGAAAATTTAAGGTTTAAAGCACATAAATACATACAAACATACAAATGTTGCATACTCCAAGCTTACATCCAAGCTTATCATGCAGCAACACCATAGCAATGCAACGCTACCACAAAGTCTCAACACACACTGTCTCTATGCATCAAAGGAATCCAATATGATGAGTATATAAAAAGAATTCCATTGCTTTGAATTTTTGCGCTGCTATTTAAAACAAAATATAAAAATATACAAACACTTGCATATCGTGCATTCACCTACTCTTTCATTCATGCTTTTGCTTTGTAGATAACATGGTTAAGCTTTAAATCTGTAATTTATATCTCATTTTTTCTTGCTGTTCTGCGCTTTTGAAAAAAAAATACCCACATACACACAAAATAAGCACCTAAAAGTATGCAATGTATGGCATGTAAGCATTCACAAAAGCCAATGATGGTATGTAGTAGCTGTCTCAAGTGTCTTTGTATGAAATGTTCAAAGAGCAATGCTTGAAATCTTTATGCACGTACGCCTTTTTGTTAACGTTAAAATTTTGATTTCGTATACGGGTAGATATGTTTGCGGTTCATTATATTTATGAAAAATTAAAAATATGTGAAGGAAGCAAAAAATTCTTCTGATTTAATACGCAAACTTGTATAGGGAGCTCAGATTTCGTTTAGAACAAAAGGCCAAAAATAATGAGCATATCACAATTTATCTATTTATTTTTTCCTTATTTGGCATCATATTTTAACTACTTGCTTTTTATATGACACTCAACAAATTCAAGTTTTTACCACCGAACTCGATACCCTAAAAAAAATGTTTCCTGAAGACAAAACTGAAGCTAGAAAATGGAGTCGAACCCAGAATCGAAATCTAAACCGAAACAGAAACAAATTTCACAACTGCCACTTGATTAGTTAAATTTCAAAGACTGGTAGAAATATATGTGACGAAGATATGTTGGTGTCGTTTGATGTGGTGTCTCTTTTTCGAATATACGGACTACTTTAGCGTCTATGTTAATTACGAAGAAATGAGAGAAAATCCTACATATGACTAATATATCGCAAAGCAAATTTCAGAGAATGTTAGAGTTTTGTTTAAAAGACAATAAATATTTTGTTTGCAATAACGAAACCTTTACCCAAACGTTTGGTGTTCCCATGGGAAATCCCCTCTCCCCAACTATGCAGACATAGTGATGGATGAAATTATTAACAATACCCTTTTAGAGCTGCAACAACAACACAATGTACACATACAATTTTTAGTGAAGTACGTGGATGATATATTCGCAATTATTAAAAGTAAGTGTGCGAAACTAATCTTAGACACACTCAGCAAACACCATGACAGGCTAAAATTTACCATGGAATTAGAAGAAAATGAAAACATACCATTTTTAGACATCAGAATATATAGAAGCAGCAACAAATTATTACTTAACTGGCACTCAAAACCAACATCTTCTGGGCGCCTAATCAATTATCTTTCCTCACAGCCATTTAAATATAAAGTAAATATGGCTAAGAATTTTATACACAAACTATTAACTTTAAGGCATCCAAAATTTCATGACCCAAATATTGAAATAATTAAAAGAACCCTAAAGAAAAATAATTACCCTGATCACTTAACTTACAATATATTAAAACAAATAATAACAGAAATAAATTGTATCCCGAACCAATCTCAACCCAAAGATAGATGCAATGAAGCCAAGAAATATTTTAGTGTCACACACATTCCCAGGCTCCAGGCTCTCAGAAAATTTCGCACATGACATTATCAAAAATCCTAATATAAGCCTGGCATACAAATCTAATTGCACGCTAGAAACGTGCTTTACTAAAACAAAAAGTACGATTGACCAACAACAACAAAGTAACGACGTATATGAAATAGCATGCAAGGGTAATAACAAAGAAGAATGCAACAAAATATATATCGGAACTACCAAACGATCTTTATGCACTCGACTAGCAGAACACGAAGTTGATATAAATAAATGAAATGAAAAAAATGAAGTGAAAAATGTAGCTGACTTTAAAAATGCGAAAATAATGGATATAGAGAGAAAGGAAAAACCAGATACACGTTATAGAGCCTACGAATTATGCAAAAAAGGATAAAACAATCACAAAAAAGAAGACACAGATGAAATAGCCGCGATATACCTTTTATGTTTATTATAGTTTTAGTTGATTATGACAAGTATACCACTAATGATGGTATCGACAGTGTTTGCTTTTAAGTATTTTTTGTATAAAATTGTTTTTATTTATTAATGTAATAATCATCCATCTTCAGTGTAAGTGCATGTAAATATTTTCCTATTGTGGTGATTGATAATTAATGTTGTTTTTGTAATTCTTTTCCTCAAATAAAATGCACAGTCTCGCCCCAGAAGATATAAAGAAAATCTTAGCGAAACGTTGGGCTGCAAGGTGGAAAAAACTTTGTTTTAAATCGCACCCTACAGAAACTAGATCAGACCAGCTTCTTATGAATAAAAAATTTTATGAATTAAACTGATCGGCAACAAATAATTAAATTGTAGTGTATAATTTTAGGCGCTTTCGTTTCCATCTAATAATTGAAGGGCTCAGAACCAAACGGATTTAAGTGAGATTTTTTTAAAATGGTGTTATGCCCATATTTGTATATTTAATATAGTGTCTATTTGTTGACAATGCGATCCAAGCCATTTTGGACATTTTAGTGCCATTTGGAGCCAAAAGGATCTAAGTGCGCTCCTCCAAGCAATAAAATTTAAGTGCTCGGCCAAAGGAACATGCAGAATTTTTTCAAGTATGCAGTTTTGTAGCCCGTTTAATTTTAGTATAATAAAGTGCTAAACTTAAATTCGTAGGAAGTCTCGCTGATTTTTGGCAATTTTTTTCTTGAGTTATACCCCATACGAATTTTTTAACGTAATTTTTTTTTATGAAAAAAAGTTCTAATCCTCGTAAGAAAAAAAAATTGCCAAAAATCAGCGATACATTCTACGAACTTAAGTTTAGCACTTTATTGTACTAAAATTAAACGGGCTATAAAACTGCATACTCGAAAAAATTTTAAATGTTATTTTGGCCGAGCAGTCAAGGTTCGAAATTTTATTGCAATAATTTTTGGAAATTTTTGCAATAATTTTTGGAAATTTACAGTTATTTTCCATCTGCAGTAAACATCCTTTGAATAAGTTGACTAACCTGCATTCATTTAGACAGGAATCATTTCAAACGCATTTACCCAGAATTTACAATAAGTAATTTACATTAACCTTAATTATCTCTATTCAACATCGATGTTACTTATATCCTTTTGGTTCTAAGCCCTTCAATTATACTACTTAACTCGTAGATGTATGCAAACAATTACAACAAATACCTTCCTTTGCCAAACTTGTCCAACTTCACTTGAATTACTGCTTGGCAGCTGCAACTAATAATGAACCTGTGAAAGCATTTTTATTGTTGTTTTATATGCAACACACTTAATGCATCACTTTTTTCCACTTATAATTATCGGTTACTTAAACGAGAACTATTACCCATACACATTTTTTTTGGGTATATATCATTTTACATATTGACGATTGTTGCATGCAACATTGTAGCTGTAGTGCTTGATCTTACCTCACAATGACGTGCACCATTGCTAGCGTGTTTACTTTTTATGAATACCCATTTCAATTAATGAAATGGTTAAGATATGCGAATGGATTTTGAGTTTAAGGTGTGAGCAAGAGGGAGAAAAGAAAAAAAAGTATCTTCGATTATAGAGTGAAACATGCAACATATCCGCGTGTACTTGTCAGGTTGCATGACATTAAATACCAAAGCAGTGAGACACTAAGTGAAATTACTTCTGAGAAAAAAATTTGTTTTTAATACACCTTAAAACTGGGGTTTTCTTGAATTGAACTTATATAAATAAAGTTCTGTAACAAACTGAGATAAGAGCTTTAATTAAAGTTTTATTACTTTAAAGTTTTTGATTTCTTAGAAATCAGAGCATATCTGTACACGTTAATAAGTAACAAGATTGTATAAGTACAAGAACTTCTTCCGGCCCAAAAAATCGCAACACCAACATTTACAAAAAACCAAACCTAAAGATAAAACTCTTAACTCAAAAAAAAGCACAAAACTTTTGCTCAACTTAAAAACCAAAAACTTTTATTTCTACAAATTAAAAATTAAATTCATTCACCTCCCTGCGCGGCATTTCAAACGCGTGGAAAATCCTTTGTAAATACACGCGCAAAAACACACACACACACAAGCACATGCCAGACATATTTGAGCTGTCGCCGCTGCCGACGTCATCACAATCATGCCACATAAAACTTATTTATCTTACAAGCGCAGCGTTATGTGCCACATGCCACATGCTATACGTTGTTTATGCAACAAACGAAATTAGTTATCAGTTGGGGACAAATTTAGCAACCAAATTTGTAAAAATTTGTTTAAAAAAGGGAGCACAGATGTATGCCAAAGCGTTAGCAGAAGAAAAAGGCAGCTGACGCAACAAAATCGTTTGTTATACTTTTTGCTTCTCTAATATAAATGTTTCTATCAAAAAAGTTTTTAAATTCCTCGAGGTATGTAATGTGCGCGCCACTGTCATGCGTTTATTGTTAGCGAAAATCTGGAGCAACAACAAAACTTTCGCGGTAAAATAAAATTAAAAAAAATTGCGACTGATGGGCGTTATGCTAAAAGAGTTTCATTGTGGCTTAAATCCGCATTTATATCAAAGCCTTAGGTAGTTTCCGTGTCTTTTCTTTTTTTTTGGCTTTTGTTGTTATTTTTTTTATCATTTTTTTTTCGCGCCACAAATTCCGCTACAGCTTGACGCACACCCATGGCTGCCAGCGAGTCAAGTTAAAGCTATGTATGTAAACAAAATGCCGCCAATAGTAAAGAGCAACAGTTGCATAGTGGCACACGCTTTTTAAAGTAGTTAGTATGGCAAAAGACAATCCTAATTGTATCCAAACACATTTAAGGTTTACTAGTGTTACCATTCAAGCACTTTCAAAATATAAGCTTTGAATTTTTCTGTCTGTTTTGAGGTCAGTAGTCACTCAGAGTCTCCACTGGGCAACGATAATCTTTCTTTAAGTTGTCAGCTTAATAGTAAAATAAAACACAATGTTGGGTTAGGTTGAGGTGGCTGCTCCGTGAGGACCTCACATAGACTGAACCCTATCTGAAACCAGCCCTATGTTTGTTATAAAATAGCTGCGTCCTCTTGGCAAATGCTAGAAGCTTTCTAGGAAAACACAATAACTACCTAAATTTAATTTAATAAATTTTGTTTTGTTTTATAACCTATTATTTTATTTTCGTGTTTTGTTTTATTTTACAAAATTTTTTTTGTTATTTATTTTATTTTATTTGTTTTTAAATTTTTCTTATTTATTTTTCATTTCATTTTATTTTATTATATACTAATTTTTTTAATTAATTTTATTTATTTTACGTATTTTGTTTATTTTTATTTCACTTATTTTGGTTCATATTACTAAATATTATTTTACTTAAATGTGTACTATCTAATTTTTTTCTATTCTATTTAATTTTTTTTGTTTAATATACTTGCCGATATTTTATTTTATTAATATTTATTATATTATTTAACTTGACTTTATTTAATTTTATTTTATTTATTTTTTTTCACTTTATTTTATATTTTGTTATTTGATTTTATTTTATTGTATTTTATTTTATTATTATATTCTTTTTTATTTTTTATATTATTTATTTACCTTATATTTTATTTTATATTTTGTTTACTTTAATTTAATTTATTATTTATTATTTTAAAGTGTTCTGATGTAATTGCATAAATTGTAATTGAGCAACATGACTGCAGAATTCTCCTCCATATGACTGATTTAAAGCGAACAAATCCTCTTTTTAATGATCACAAAATGTTTTTCGTTAATAATTTATAGGCCAATACACACAAATGTTGTACTTCTATCTATGAAAAAGGTTTTGGCCCCTAACTGAGGAAGTCTCCGAAATTCTGAGTATACATTTTACAAAAAAAATAAACGCGACTAGACCTACACTTGTGGTGTTTTCTCTCAATATGTCACGCAGTGTAATTTAATATGAAAATGTCATGGCTTTCTAACGATGTTCCTGTTTTATTATAAAGCTTTACAAGTTCTACTTACCCTAATAGTTTGCTCCCTCCTCCTCACACTGCAAAAGCAATCATTCAAATCAACATTTATTGCATATTTCAAATTCTAAATTCAACTCTAAAAATTACATATTATAGTTAGGTAAATAAGAGCATTATTTTATTACACCCAAGTGAATTACTTCTATATATAAATTTCAAATGGACAAATGTTACTCATACGCACCGGCGTACCTTCATATAAACAAACAAAGGGCAGTCACTTTATTTAAACAATCTACTGAAATGGTGGCTCATGTTAAATTCTAAAATTAAATTTCTAAATCCATATTACGATGAACAAACAAACATTCATGCAGACACATAGAAACGCACATGATCATACATATATTTACATATATTTATAATTCATTTGGCAATTTATTTGTCTACCTTTTTAGAAAGTTAGTCGCATTATAATATTTTATAAATTTATTTATGTATTTGCTGGTATTTATTGCAAACATTTTTAGCCAACAGTGACTTTTTCCATGATTAACTTTTGTACATTTTTCTCTCTATTATGAGCAATTTATGTAGCTCAGCAGCTAAATGCAGTTATTGTATTAATGAAGCTTAACTCGCAGCGTACACAATTTCAATTTATGTAAAACTTTATATCACAAAAAATAAAGAGAATAAACAACAACCAAATTGCCAAATGCCAAAATTAGCATTCAAATTTCATGCTGACGGCTATTTATGTAAATGAACATTTTTTCATGTATGTAAATACTCGTATTTAGCTTCATTTCATGTGTTTTGTTTATCGTTTATTTGACACTAAAACATGAGTCATTAATGCGATTTATGTTATCCCGGTGCATTGGCACGCTCAGTTGTTGTAGAGCTTAGGTAGAATTAAATGAAAATGGAATATGGATTTTTGATTTAATTTCATTATTATTTTTAATTTGTTTTGTCGTGGAAGATGGGTCTTTATTTAGGGATTATTCCATTGCCGAAAATGCAATAGTGCTGTTTTGCTTAAAGCAAATTTAAAATTTATAAATCATCAAAATGGTCATGTAACGTTTGCCAAGGAAGCACGCAATATGAACAGGATCTAGATGGAAAATAGGTTTTGGGTAGTGCTTGAGGGTTTAATTATCAAGCAGGGAAGAATATGCATGTACAGTTTTAGAGAGGAGATAGATGTCAGCATCCAAATCTGGAAGAGCTGGAGTTGAGTATGCTTCAGTAATGCTGCCTTAATTATTGTTTTAACTGCTAAGCGCTTCCTAATAATTTTGAACGTAGTCCTGAAGTGTACAAGGCTTTTCGGGGGAATCAAACCAGTTCCGAACAAGTGCCGATTTTTTAGCCGGTCTTATTTAGCTTGACTTGACAGGCCGGCGCACGGCCGTTGTGAACGAATTTTGTAATTAAAATTTAAGTAACTTCCGCGATAAGCGACAAGCTTGAAACTTTGAATATAGTTCAGAACCAGATGACAATGCAATAATATGAAACAAACTCCGATAAGTGGGAGAATGGATCGAAATATTTAAAAAAATCGTAATCGAGATATTCAAAAAAATCATATTTGTGGTCCGATTAAGCTAATATTTAAAACACATATTACGTACATGAATAGAAAGCGACATATGAAAATCACCGCCAGGTGGCGCAAGGATCGAGGTATTCAAAAAATCGGTTGGGATCAAAATTCTGTTTTTTTGGAATTCTGCATTCATAATTCCGGAAGTCAAAATTCTGCTTTTTTGGAAATTCTACATTCATAATTCCGGAATCGAAACAACGGAAATCAATATTATGGAAGTCAATATTCTGGAAAAAGCCGATCCAATACCGGCTGCGCAATGCACAGTAATTCTGCGTAAAACACTTTTCTGCATAGGCGGTCTTCGGCCGCGCTTATAAAAGATAACCCTGGGCTACGCCATGCCAAGTCCGGGTGTGTGGTATAACCGTGGCTACTCCTTCTGCGTAGTACACCTTCTGCGTAGGGGCCTCGGCCGCACTTTAAAAAAATAAACCCTTAGCCGATCCAACACCGGCTACGCCATGCCATGATTCCGGAATTTTGACTTCCAGAATTTTGTCGACCCAGAATTTTGATTCCGGAATTTTGACTTCAGAATTTTTATTTTAGAATTTTGACCGTTCCCCATATTTGTGGTCCGATTTGGTCCATATTTGGAACACATAATACATACTGAATAAAACGCGACCTATGATGTCCGATTTGGCTCATATTTAGAACAAATATTACATACAGTCCGGTAGAAGTGACATCAAAATATTTTGGAGTTCGAGTAAAGTCTTTGGAAGGATATGTATTGAGGACTTAGATTGTAGCATATTGTTAGGAAAGAGTCCTTGTAATAATGAGCCACTAAATGAACTAAATAGAATGAGAATAAGCAATTAAATAAAGACTAAAACCTTGAAAATAAAATAATAAAAAAAATGTTTAAGTTAACGGTCCTAGGTACTAGTCATCGCACTCCTCATCATCTAGGGCGTTGATCAGACAATTAAATAAAAGCGTTGTACGGGTAAAATTTCTATTGGTAGTCATATATAAGACCAACTGAATCTTAATAAGGGTATGCTACGCCTCACATTTTGAGAAATTTCACGCGCCCAACGCTTTTATTTAATTGTCTGATCAATGCCTAGATTGATGAGGAGTGTGACGACTAGTACCTAGGACCTACCTAATTATTTTCTAGCTTTTATATATTATTACTTCATGTAAGTATTGTTTTCAACAAACCGTTTAACTTAAAATTTTTTTAATTATTTTATTTCAAAAACAGTATCAAAGCAATGGATTTACGCTAATTGGTTTTCTCTTATATATTCCTTCACGTCTACGGCGTAGAGATTGAAAAGCGAGTCAATATTCAGTAGCATGTACCAGTTATACTGTAATTCCACATGCAAAAGTCACTTCTTCCCTGAAACTCACTACTTCTGAAATCTGAAATCTACTATGGCTTCTGTTTGGTTACTCCTTTACTGTTTTTTGTTTTCATACGTGTGCAGAGTTTTATCTTCTGGACATCAAAACTACTAATCCGATAAGCGCTATAACATGTACCTGTCACTAAATTCTGCCCTCCCTATCTTATTTAACCACGCAAATACGTAGCTTATCATGGTCTAAAAATCTTCGCGCAATTGTGAATACGATACTGTCTGACTGGCATTGCGTGTTTGCTGTTACCTACAGCCATCTATTTACTTACTTGTTATACTTGGTTTTTCTTTAACTTTTGAACTCTGTTGCTTATCTACATCCTGTCTATTCACACTTTGTTGTCTACAGCTGCAATTTTTTCGTTTATTCTTTACTGGAATTGAGTTTTATTTGTTACTTTTAATTTAGTATGTTATGTGCTTTGGTAAAATGAGTTTTTCGTTGTAGTTATACTAAAAGTAGCAGCAAGTGTGTGTTACAAATTAACCCGCATTAGATTTAGCTGATGTTAGGTAGCATAGCATGTTACCAAATATTTTCTGCATTCATGCGAATTGCGCCGCATACTGAGCATTCCTGAGAAAATGTTACTCATACGTCATGGTAGTCTTGTGGCGACACAAACGAAACGCACTCATATTCCTTTTAAGCTTTGTAGCACATTTTTATTAATTAACTATTGCGAAATTTTTCTTGTAATTGGTATAAGCTAACTGCATTTACAGTTGTTGTTATTCTACTCTCTTGCAAAAACAAGTTTTAAAATTTTATTTCAACTTGAAAAGCAACAACTGTAAAAAATTTAACTGCCAAAAATATCACTTAAATATTCAGCATTAACATCTGATGAAAAGCATTAAAAATAAAAACGTTTCTCAAAATTTCACTTTAGCCAGTTTTCCACGATTTTCAATGTAAAACAAATTTTTGCAGTCCGTTTTCTCTAGCCTTAAGTCTTTTCAACCTTGAAGAGTAGAGCGCTCATGATTTCGCAATACGCATATCTACCCGCAATTTTGAAATTTTCTGCTCAAAACTGATACATAAATACATGGCTTTAATGAACATTCAAAAAGCACAATTTTAATTATAACAAAATGAGTTGTATTTTCCAAAAATTTTCTTGGAAATTTAATTAGTTTAAAGATGTCAGAGGCACAAAAGTTGGGGAAATAAATCAACATTGTTAAGGATAAATAAACAACAAATATGGTTTTAGATTATTTATGTGCGCACATACGTGTATGTAAGTGGATGAAACTGCCCCGTAAGGAGTAAATACTTTCACTCGACTCGACTCCAGCTATTAGGAGTGATCTAGAAGATCTAGAAGCAGCAAGTGGCTTATTTGTCCTAGGATCTTCTAGTATTTGCCAAAAGGACGGAGTTATTTTATAACATAGGTCCTAGTTTTTGATAGGGTTTTTCAGTTCGGTCGTTAAAACAAACTTCTGGTAACACTACGGGCTCATTCAGTCTATGTTCAAGCTAACCAATTATAATTTAGTTAGCATAATAAACTTCAAATCGACCAAGTTAATTAACTATGTACATTTCTTGGGGTTTTATTTTTATTCAAGATATTGAAAAATTCAAAATTTGTCAAGAAGCTACAAACTAATATTTTTAAGCTAATTTACAGTGAGTTATAATTTTGGAAAACGCTATATTTTTCTCTTGTTTCAAGATAACCCAGAAATGTTTGAGTACCAAGTACGTGTAAACTTCACGATAACATATCAGAAACAAATGCTTTCGTGCTTTTTGAAAAGAGCTTCCTCGGCTCTTTGTCGGCAACATCCGATACCGACAAGTTATTGTTTTAGCATCTGCTTATTATCAAACTACTATCCTCGACCTATCAGTTTTTTACTGGCTTGCTTTCGCCGCTTCATCCGCTTTTATTGGTTACTTTTCCGCTTGTTATCGACAGATTATATATGTGTCATCGATTTTTTATTGAATTTTTATCAATATTTGTTTTATACAAATCAATAAGTCGTCTATAAATAATCGAAAATTTTCAAGTATTAATCGATAACAAATCGATAACTCTTCGATTGAAAATTGGTAGCTCTTTCATATCCTTTGTTATAAATAGCAATATGACAAATTTTTAACTCATCTATACCTCTTCAATAACACACTTATGATAAACCGATAACTCGTCAATAAGAATTTGATAATATGTTTCATAACCCGTCGATAACAAACCGATACATCAAGAACTACAATCCGCAAACACTTGCACAGTAAATTGGTAAGACAATGCCCGCTTTCGGCTACGGTTTTGGCTTTCGCTTCTGACTTGTAATCTTTACCTTTTTTTTTCTTTACCTTTCTTTGCCTTATTTTGCCGAGAGTTCCTTTCTGGTTTCACTTGTGTAAGCTCTGCTAAGTCAATTGTTCCCACATTTTGCTACAGCGCCCTTTCATAGTTTATAGGTTAATTCCAACAGTATCCATTCTACTCCTTCAGTACATCGAAAGATGCTTAGCAATTCACTATACATTTCCTACACGCTACATACAGCTGTTCATGCATACACAAAGAGTGCATATTTTGTGCAGAGATATAAATTTTGAGACAACACACGTAGCAAATTTTCATTAAATAGAGTTCATGTAGTTACACAGACGCCGTACATTTTATACACATACACATATATAAGTGCCTTATAATTGAAAATGGCAACTACCATTGTGGCAACAATTACTAAAATAGTCGAATGTCAAGTGTAGAACAGTTTTTGAAATTAGGTGATACTGAAATGATGTGTTAAAATAATAAGAAATAAATGAGACAGTCCGACAACCAAAGTAATTTGTTTGCGGAGAAGTGAGAGGGGAAGAGTGTAATTTCAAAGCAGGCACCTAAATTTAGAAATGTGTTAGCTGGTCAAGGTAGCAATGACCTTATGACTTTCTTCTACTTATGGGTGTTTATATGTATTTGTAAGTGGGATAGAGCAAATAATGAACTTTCATGATTTAATTCCAGTTAATACCTGCAGGGTAAAGGGAAGATGTTTGCTGCTGGCTTTTGATGTTGCTATAACAATCAATAACTACATGGGACAGAAATTTGTTTAGCTTATTTGATTTGCGGTTAAGAGAATTTAATTAAATTTTTAGGCACAGCTTATGAAAGCTTAATAAACTGACAACTACAGCCGATATCTGATACAATTTTCTTTGATTTGTTTTTATAACTAAGATGACTTAATATATTTTAGTATAAACTCTACATATTAAAGCTATTTTAAATAAATCTACTTATGTATGTACTTAAATAAAAAAAATTTAAAGGTATTACAAATTAGACTTCTTAAACTGCCTTAAGCACAAATACCTCAATTTCAGCATCTAAATACGTTATACATTAGATATATCTTTTGCATCATTAAGGAAGTAAATACGATATTTTTATCCTACAACGTTGCGTCAGAGCTTAAAGTTTCCAAAAAGCCACAAACTAATGTCATATGCACCTAAAAGTAGGCAACAAAACCTGAAGTTGTATAGCGAGTTGTAAGCAAAGCAAAAAGCACTTTAACAATAGGCGTCTGGAATTTTATTTTACAAACAAAAACTAAAATCAAAGCATCTAAATATAGCACTACAAACAAAGGAACTCTCTCTTATTGTCACTTGAATTTTTTCTTTTTTCTTTTACTACTACTACTTCGTAGATAGCTTCTTAGCCATACTCTAACTATCGTATCGCACATAATTCAACAGTATTATTTTGCGCATTAATGCCAAACAATAAACTTTGACCTCAATTCCAATGCACAACATAGTACCAAAAATCATAAAATATTGAGATATTTTCAACTTATTTTGCCCATTTTTTGTTCTCTCTATTTTGCTATGATTATTACTGAATTTTGTTGTTATTGCTGCAACCACACAATACACGCTATATTCTCTAATGGCTTTCCCGAAAATGGGCGTATATCAGGCGCCCGCCCTTCGACTTGAGTACTCAGTGATAAAGCTGGAGTCTTAGTGCAGAAGCCAGTAGCTGATTTAATGCGCGTATGCAAAAGGGTATTATGGCGCCCAAAAGTAGGCAACTCCGTGCGGTGTTAATACCAGACGGAAGTGTAGAGGGAAAAGCTTTTAAAAAGGTGTCACACACAAATAGTGAAAATTACATTTGCTTTATTGTGCTTTGTATTTTGGTTGAATTTGGTAAGAAATGCGGGCGGCGTGGTGAGCAAGTTTCGTTATAGATTTTGCTTGGCAAAGTTGTTTGCGGGTAATTTTTGCCATACTATGCAATAAATTATAACATCTCTGATTATTTATGAAGTGTCAATGCAGTGTTGTTGGCATGTAGTAAGCTACTTACTGTGATGGGGTGAGAGAATTGGTATTGAAGCAAATAAAATGCAGAGCACTTGAGTAGCGCATGAATAGAGAAATAAAATCTATTGACAAAAGTTATATATATATATATTATATTTGTAGCAAAATATTTCCGAGTTTTCAGTTGCATAAAAGATTTAAAAACTTTTTTCATATAGACAAAGGGTTAAAATGTTCGATGAAAATCTTTAAAACAAAATATGCACCTAGTTTTATTCAAACACAATTTTTATATGGAAAGATAGTTGAAATATTTTTGGAAATTGAAAGAAATATTTCGATGGACCTGACGTTAGAACTTTCTCATTGTTAAGTAACTTAAGGGTTGAAATGCTTATAATAAAGAGGTCCATACAACTTCATTTCGGGATTTCACAGAAAAATCATATTGCATACAATACTTAGCTCCTGCTAAAGTTTATACGCGCCTAAAACCAGGCAATATATTTTCATATTCCTGTTGAATTCATAATGTGTTTCAAAGACTGGTTTCACTTTTGTTGTTGCTGGCTTTAGAACTTCCTCTTTATTAAAGAGCTTTAGTTTCAAATTGTCTAAGACAAAAAATGCCATACAATTTCTTATTGTGGTTTCACAAAAAAATGTTGGATAAATATATATTGGATTTTTATCTTCCTACTCTAATACGTATTGGAGTTCACGGACTGGTTTCCCTTTTGATGTTGGTGTTGTTAACAGTTTTTCGCCCTGCTTCTCGTCGATATTGATATTGTTATTGATATAACATTCCCTAGTCAGATAAAATCCCAGTCTTTTCCCCGGGCAAAGCAACACAAAATTTTAGAATAGGTTTTTCAATTAGAAGAAAATTTTTCTAAGCGGGGTCGCCCCTCGGCAGTGTGTGGCAAGCGCTCGGGTGTATTTCTGCCATGAAAGCTCTCAGTGAAAACTCATCTGCCTTGCAGATGCGTTCGGAGTCGGCATTAAGCATGTAGGTCCCGTCCGGCCAATTTGTAGGAAAATCAAGAGGAGCACGACTCAAATTGGAAGAGAAGCTCGGCCTTAGATCTCTTCGGAGGTTATCGCGCCTTACATTTATTTTTTTTATTTTTCCAATATATAAACTCGGCTATAGCTTTACATTTCTATACTGTTGCTGTCATCATTCGTATTTGTATATAAATAACCATTAATTTCGCTAACTATAAATACTGAAGTCTTATGCGCCTAAAAGTCTTTAACAAACTTTAGAAAAACTTTTTGACACAAACACATATGAGCCCCATCAGCTTCTATTGCTCATATCAGCATAACCACCACTTACGAAAAAATAACACATAAAATAAATGGTGTTCCGTGGAAATGAAAATAAACTGCTAACGATTGAAAGTTAATGAAAAGCTCATGAGTCGCTGTGGCTGTTTGCATGCATATATATGGGTGTATGCGCCTAAAATGCCGCTAACTACAACAGCTAAAACCTCAAAAGATTTGACTAAATTGTCGCGGCTTATGTCACACATGCAAATACACCTACACAAAAACCGCGGGCATTGAAAAAGAATGAATAAAATAAAGAAATAATAGAGCACTTGGGTACGTTCATATACGCGCACACACACTTACGTGTGCTTTTCTGCCGTGTACGCTTTAGGTGCTTTTATGCCAAACTAACTCTACCTGACTGCATGCCATAGCACAACAAATGTGCTGGGAGCAAATTCAGCGACTACTGCTTGCATAAACATACAAGCACCAACTAAAGTACAACACAATAGCAGATGCAGAACTAAGACCATGATGTGGCAACAATGTCACAGCAAGAAAAAATTGACAACGGTAAATAAAGTGGTGCAGCTAAACAGCGCAAAATAAAGAAAATATAACTCAAACCATGTCGAACTTTATGCAGCAAGCAACATTTCCATTGATTTCTTTTTTTTTGCATACTGCGCATTTTTCAGTAGCTACTACCTCTGTATACACTAACATACACAAACACAAAAGTCGCATTAGGAGACATGGCGCCATGTAAAGCAACAGTCACTTCAACTACCAAAAAAAAATTGTTCAGCACGTTGCATATTCTCTAATGTGCGCGTACGTTTGTTTTGCTTATGCGAATGTGAAAACTTGTACAAATCGGAAAATCACAAAATCGCTACGTTTTGCGCCAAAATTGCCAACCGCAATTCAAAACACCACAATGTAGGTACCTACATTTTTATGTGGTAGCTGAGGTAAAAGTTAAATTACAAACGTAAGGAAAGTGAATTAAGGTGTGTTGGTATGTGTGGTGCGTCTGAAACAAAGAAGCTCTCTTTGAAAAAATGTCAATTTTTGGTGCTACGCTGCTTTTTTATTTCATGTTTTAACCATACTTCTGTTGAATGATGATGCTAACAATATTAGTTACATACATACATACTCAATGAACTCATTTTACACATGGAAATATTAACCTTGTCTTGCTCACTAGCAAACTAGTAGTCTAATCAACCCATCTACTTTCCATGAGTAGGCTACCCCAGGCTAAACAGAGCCTCTAGAATGGAGCACAGGCATATGCACATACATTCGGGTAAGCAATCAGTGAGGTATATTTTCATGTTCCTTTTCTGCTTATTCACATTTTTTCAAAATTTACGTTAGATGCCAGGGGTGCCAAAAATTTCACTTTTCTAACACCACTCGTGCTCAAAAAAAAAGTAGGCCATGACAACAATTTTTATTGGAGCGTTTGTCTTGTGGTATTTGGTTGGTAAGAGCTTTATGATCAGCGAACGAAAACTCATTTGATTATCCTTACACTTTAAAACTAATTTCATCTAAATTGAATAATATTTTTCCTCCTAAGTATTTTGACGTTTTCACGTCTTCTTCAGGGGCACTGTTAATTTTATCAAATAAAATTTGGTGTTTTGCTTTGTTAAATTTTTTTAGAACTGTTTTTTTTAACTGTCAAAGTTTTTATTCAAGACAATTTTTCAGAAAATACTAAAACACCAAAGGTCGAGCCCAAGAAAACACAAAAAATAAAAACAAAGTTCTTAATAACTAACTTCTATCTTTTCTTGTCAATGCCTCTGTCTACCTTTCGTTACTTTCTATCCTCATATGACAAATTTTAATTTTGGTTTAAATAAGATCTTAAGCACACACAAATCATTTCTTCATAACAAGCAGAAAAAGATGCTAGGCAATTCACAAAAGCTTCTTCATTAAACTGAGCCGAGAAGTTGCATCCCAGACTGATACTAAGCCTACCAATGGGCCCATTGTAATGGACTAAAATCGAACAACTTCATGGAGTCAATAAATTCAACCAACGCTCTTTTTTAGAGCTTCCTTCCACTTAATGCCGGACTGTGTCACAGAAGACGTTGCACGCTCTCCTCTTATTCAATACTTCTGCAGCTGTGGCAGTAATCGCAAGAAGATTCGGTGTCCCATCCTAGCGTTCCATCCAGGGATAATAAGATTGACCTATTCAGGGTAGAAAAGCCTCCATTATCACAAAAAGGCCAAATTAGCTTGACTCTCATGTAGTATACGTTGACCACAGGATATTTTCCGTGCTTATAGGGTTCGTGCTGCAGGGAGTTTGAAATATGCCAAGGATGTGGGCGATCGTACTCGTAGCAGAGCTCCTAGATGTACCTACCGAATCATTTTTGGAAGCATGTGGGTATTCGTTTCTCTCCTAGCCAGGTGAGCTAAGCAGTTGCTGATACTGTGGTCGCGCTTGGCTATCTCATTGAGAGATCAGCAGCATTCGGTGATCGACTTTGTGCTGTCGACACATTAGCGCGGCCTGGCTGTCCGAAAAATCACCCTATTCTCGTCTCTCGCGCATTTCAAACGATATACGTTACCTTTTCCCCATTCTTGTTGTGTGAGAGTGCACTCTGAGCAATTCCCACTGAAAATCTTGTCGGAGCACAATAATCACTGAGTACTGGTACTTAAACTGGGGCATTGGTATCCAGTATCATAGCATAACCACTTTCTCTATAATTACAAGTGCCGTTTTCTCTAATTAGTCTTTTCCTGATAAAGTATTTTCCTTTCGCTACTAAGTCCAGTGGTGGCAGGCGCAGGATAAATTTTATTGCCTCCGTAGAAGTGGAGGCAAGAGCACCCCCAATGCAGAGCTCCGAACTCTTCTGGACCTTTTGTATAATAAGTAGTTAAGTTCTTGAAGTTGCTAGGTAAACTAGTAATACCTATTAAGAACTCAAACCATATGCCGATGAATCTGCAAATTTCAGCCTGCAGTTGCAGAAAAAAATTACCGTAAGAGGTCGTTTCATCAAATCACAAGCACACTTTTTTACGTACGTTTTTTCGCTGTTGAGTACCCTCCTTTTCTTTTCTTGTACCCAACATTGTGGTTATTTGATTAGAAGTATCATGAACGCTTAGAGGATATCTGCTTAAGAGGCTATATGGGATGAGTTTGAACTGAAATTTGCATTCATGCTATACATATTTAAAATTTATTGAATCAAGCACAATTTAAATTTTTTTAAATAAAAAGCTTTTGGATCCCTCAAAGCTATAAAAATATCGGCACGAAAGCAGCATCAAAAACCAAAGGCAAATAATTTCGCATTATAAATGGTGGCGACAGAAAAAAAGCCAAAAATACCAAAGCAGGTAACATTTTAGAAACAGTGAATCGGGGTTGATTTATTATGAATACGCACAAATATATATGTATGTAGACAACACAAGCACACATAAAAACGAAGTTAGAAACTGCTATAGAAAAAAATTAACAAGCAGCGCTTTTTGTGCCCATTTCTATAGCAACCGCAGCCATACATACAAACATACATGAAGACACAAAAACTTCACTTCAAAAACGGTGTTTTCATATGTAACTCCATGTGTCTGAGTGTATGTATGTATTGACATACTCGTAAATAAATGCGAATAACGGCACATACGTCAAACAGCAATGAAATAAAAATCCTAAAAGTAGCACGAAAGGTAGAAAATGCGACTAGGAAGGAAGGAAATGGCAAGACAGCAAAAAATTACACAAACACTCTCATACTTACACACACACATCAATATTTATGCAAAAGTCTATATATGCCAATTGGGCGCGTATTTATGCATTTGCACACCACCGACTTAAATCAGGCAATGTGTAGCACCGCATTGATATCTCGAAATCGTGCATGTACCGCTTGTACTTTGTTGTTGTGCTTTTTATACTCAGCGTGCTTTGCACACAGAGTATATTAATTTTGATTGGATAACGGTTGGTTGTACAGGTATAAAGGAATCGAGATAGATATAGACTTCCATATATCAAAATCATCAGTATCGAACAAAATTTGAATGAGCGATGCCCGTCCGTCCATCCGTACGTCCGTCCGTCCGTCCGTTATCACGATAACTTCAATAAATATTGAGATATCTTCACCAAATTTGGTGCACTAGCTTATCTGGACCCAGAATAGATTGGTATTGAAAATGAGTGAAATCGGATGATAACCACGCCCACTTTTTATATATATAAAATTTTGGAAAATACAAAAACCTGATAATTTAGTAAATAATACACCTAGAATGGTGAAATTTGACATGTGGACTGATATTGAAACTTATGATAAAAATTTGTAAAATTTTTTCAAAATGGGCGTGGCACCGCCCACTTATGATAAAATAAATTTTACAAATATTATTAATCATTCATCGTAAACCTATCATCAAAATCGTTAAACCTATCGTAACAAAATTCGGCAGAGAGGTTGCCTTTACTATAAGGAAAGATTTGAGGAAAAATTTACGAAATCGGTTAAGGACCACGCCCACTTTTATATAAAAGATTTTAAAAAGGGTCGTGGACGAATAAAATAAGCTATATCTCTGCAAAAAAGGGCGTTATATCAATGGTATTTCATTTCCCAAGTCGATTTATAACAAAAAAGAGGAAAAACTTCAAATTTAAAAAATGGGCGTGGCACCGCCCCTTTATGACTAAGCAATTTTCTATGTTTCGGGAGCCATAACTCGAAGAAAAATTAACGGATCGTAATAAAATTGGGTACACGAATTTTCCCTATGGCAGGAAATATTTCTAGGAAAATGGACGAGATCGGTTAAAGACAACGGCAACTTAGATATAAAACAAGTTTAAAAGGGTCGTAGACTAGAATAATAAGCTGTAACTTAGCAAAACATAGTTTTAAATCAATGATATTTCACTAATCAAGTTTTATTGTAAGAGGAAATGGGGAGACATTTTTTTAAACGGGCGGTGCCACGTGTTATGTAGAAAAGTAATTTATCTGAAATGAAATGTACAATTGAAGCTCACGCTGGGTATATAATGTTCGGTTACACGCGTACTTAGACACCCTTTTTCAATACGTTGGTAACATTGACGGCACCGTCACGTACCAGAAATCATGCCAAAGTAAAATGGCTAGAAACGGGTTTGAAGTGTTGCCATCAAGCATATATATCCTTCTATTTATACACACACTTGCGAAAACACACACACATACACATAGCATTAAGACAGCAAATCTAATGTGCCCACAATCAATATGAACCAGCCAAGGAATGTGAACAAATGAATGAATGACTGCATGACTGCTTGACTAAAAGAGTGAATGATGGCATAAGTGAGTGGCTGGCTGTCAAATCGTTTGGTCGGTAGGTAAACTGAAGTTATAACAATGTTTGCAATATATACATGTATGTGTGCTTAGAGACATACATATATATGTTTGCACTTATGAAGCTTGTATACAATTTATCTTGCCATTTCCTTCGCTACCAACACTTACACATACAACATTCTAACACACTCCATTCGATTTGAAAGACTCTATCCACTAAAAGCTAGTTTTCTTTTTTTTCTCTCACTTCATTTGTAATGTTTTTTGGCAAAAGCAAAGTTTGTGTTTTGCCTACATTTAGACGTTTTATCCATGATATATGAATACATGTATACCTGTGCAAGCAGCATAAATAAAATATGGTTCAAATAGCTATTAGACTTTTAAAAACAGAAAGCACATATATGCGCCTGAAAGTATGCTTCCGCATATGTATAAATTTGATTTATGTGCCAAAAATATGTACATGCGTATTTTTGAATTTGCTCATGAATATTGTTTTGTATCGATAGGTAGTTGCTATTCCTAAACTCGATGGTTCGACATAGATACGATATTCCCTGATGTGCGCAAAGCAAGCATAAGCATTTTGAATTTCTGAGTTTCGGTGTAAAATAATAGTTGCATACTTTTGTGCGTTAAGAATTTGGAAGTGCTGGCCGAAGCTTCAAACTTAAAAATAATGCGCCATCACGACTGTTGGAAATTTAAACTCGTGAGAGTAATAAACCTAAAAAGTTTATTAACTAATTTTCTTTGAGACTATTGAAGGTTATTCGAAATTTTTGGTGACTTTACTGTAATGCTCATAACAAAAAAGCACTTTTTTTGTAAAACTATCTTATATGAGCAT
>JARSSU010017491.1:0-22933 GCA_029619165.1 Eurosta solidaginis | reverse complement strand
TAATATTCATACATTTATTTGGTCGATATTTCGACTGATCGACTCGATCAGGCATTTCCATGCAATCTTGAAAATGACTTCCGATTGAAGTCGAAATATCGACTAAATGAATGTATGAATATTAACATAGTATTTTATTCAAAGCAAGGCCTCGAGCTCACAAAACCTTAAATTTTTCGAAAAATAAAAAAATATAAACAATAAAATAAAACTACTATAAATAAGCTAATATACCGAATTCGCCAATAATGGGATTCCATAACATTCCTTCATGTAAAAGAAAAGTACACTTTAAAGTTTATCTGTCGCCTAAATTAATTTTTTGTGAACAAAAAGCGTCTATAAATAAATAAATGAGAGGCGTGATAACATCCGAAGAGATTTAAGGCCGAGCTTCTCTTCCAATTTGCGTAGTGCTCCTTTTAATTTTTCCTAGAAATTGGCGGGACGGGACCTACTTGTTTTATGCCGACTCCGAACGACATCTGCAAAGCAGATGAGTTTTCACTGAGGCTTTTCACGGCAGAAATACACTGGGAGTGCTTACCAAACACTGCCGAGGGGCGACCCCGCTTAGAAAAATTGTCCTCGAAATGGAAAAACGTGTTTCTAAAATTTTGATGTTGCTTTGGGGGGCGTGAACCCACGGTCTTCGGTGTGGTAGGCGGAGCACACTATCACTACACCACGGTGGCCGGCTTATAATAATTCGTCATGTAAGCCTTATTTTATGTGGACAAAAAGTCTATAGATAACGTTATCTATCAGATAAACCTTATGCCTGATGACATAAGTACAAAAAAATAAGGAGTATTATAAGGAATACGCCAAACAACTAATATTCGGTATAGATATAAGACCTGATGTCATAAGCCTTTTAGCCAAATGAAATAAGCTTTATATAAGGTTAACATCTGTTTACTGTGTACATACACACAAGCATTACTAGCAACTTCACATGCGATTTTTTTCGTAATAACTGCCACAATGAAGTTTTGCTAGTATCAGAGTAATATCGGCTTGAAACGGATGCGTGTGTGCGGCACTTAAAACAGTGCAAGCGGAGATGATCAGTAGTAGCTTGAATTGTAAATACAATAAACAATCTATGGGATTGATAGAAAGTGTAACAATGTACCATAAATCTATGTAGATATGTACTTAAGCACAAATGTCTACAAATAATTCGACAAAACTTGTGACGAACCAGCGAAGCGTAAATGCAAAAGGCGGTTCTATTCTAAATTTTTTTTCGAAATATTGGGTTAAAACATTCATTAAACAATTCATTCATTCAAAGCGGAACTTCAACTCGGATCAAGCACATCTATTTCGGACCTAAACGCATAAAATTTAGTGACAGTTACCCAAAGTTATTAAAAAACAAGTCTGGAAGCGCAGGCAATTAAATAAATTTTAAATAAATATTTATAGTGTTTGTTATTACAGTTATATTATGTACCAGCTGGGAATAAAAAAAGATTTGTGAAAGTTTGAATTAAAATTATGTGTTTAAAATTGTGTTAACATTTTTTTTATGAAACAAATTATAATACAATTGTTGAAACAATATTACAAAAATGGTTGAGAAGGCGGCGAGCACGCTTGTGGCACGCATAAAACAGTTGCAATGGGGAAACATCTTCTATATGTATTATATAGAACCGATTGTTTTTACTTTGGTTTTTGCTCATAGTCTTTCAGGTAAAAAACGTGAAATAGCCGAATAGTTTTATTGAAAATAATTGTATTATTAGTTAATATAAATCACGAGTGTGTACTAACTGCTAGTCTGTCATCAGCATGGCTTTAGAAAACTCCATAGCACCACCACCGCGCTAAATGCCATTAGCACCCATATAAATTGCGGTTTAAATCAAACCCCCCACCATAGAACAGTACTGGTTGCGCTAGACTTATCTGGGTGGTCGGCAGGCATCGGTGCAATTTAGAAACAAAACATCAAAACCAAGAAGAATTGAACAAGGAGTGCCACATTATGGTGTCCTATCACTACTTTTGTTTAACTTCTACATATCAAAGCTACCTTCGCCACCAGAGGGAGTTACTATCATTTCCTACGCCGATGACTGCACAATAATGGCCACAGGCCCAGGCCCACAGATCGATGAGCTTTGAAAAAGAATAAACGGCTACCTCCCTGATTTCTCCAGTTTTTTCGCCTCGTGAAACCTGGCATTATCACCGAATAAATCCTCCGCGACCTTATTTACAACATGGACGTCCCAAATGTCGACCATTTGAACATCCACGTCGATGGCACTACGCTACCGACTGTCCTACACCCCAACCTCTTAGGTGTGACGTTTGATCAGTATCTACATTTTGGTGAGCATGCTACGCGTCCCCTATATGGTCGCCAAGCCTAAAAACTACTCACTGGAAGAAGATACAGGCCTGCCAAAATACTGCTCTCAGAACGGCCACGGGCTGTCTTCTTATGTCCCCAGAATACCATCAACATAATGAGGCGAGAATACTCTCCATCAGTGAGAGAAATAAGATGCTAACCACACAGTTCCTGTTGAATACCCAAACACGTGGGCATCCCAACAGACATCTGATTGATGAGCCAACACCGCTCAGGGGCGGAGTCATCTCCGTAAGCATTATGAGGAAATACGACACCTGAGAACTCAGCCGTATGAAGCCAAAAAACACAAGCAGGTCCTCAGTGAACTCCACAAACAGACGTCGGAGCTTTATGCCAGGAATTGCCCGGTGAATCCAGTACTCAAAGAACAGTACCCAAAAGTTGCTGAAGAGGAACGCATAATCCCCAGGGAAACGCGAGTCACTCTAGCTCAACTTCGATCTGGATACTGCAACAGGTTAAACTGTTGCCTACCCAGAATCAACCCCGACATACAAAATGTATGCCCCGCTTGCAATGTGTCCCACATGACACCAACCATCTCTTTAATTGTAATGTGGAACCAACGCCTGTAACACCCCTCTCATTATGGTCCACCCCTGTTGAAAGAGCAAGTTTCCTTGAACTTCCGTTAGAGGATATTGATGACAATTTGTGATCGGTCGCACCTATCGGATGGGGCGAAGCACTGTTACAACAACAACAACAGTCTGTACTAACGATAATTTGATTAATAAACGAGAAGGCGTGACTTGAAAAAGAAAACACTTTTTATTGAATACATGGTTTGAAGTTTGAGAGTAAATTTTAAACCATTAATCGATTTGAGCATTTTGCCAAGGAATTCAAGGGGTTGTGTGGCGCAACCCTCTCAAGGGGTTACCAGCCCAATATATAGCTTCTCCAACCCAATTGTCAACCTCACCTACCCGCGGCGAATCCTGTTTCATTAACAGACGAGGCTCTGATGACCCCAAGCTCCTCATGGAACTAGGGGGTGGGGAGGGAGGGATGGCCTTGAAGGTTTAATGTGTCCATATAAATCGTTCCCGAGATGGTCGGGCTGGTACCTTAATTGTGCTTTGTTACCGAAACGTACCGGATCTATATCCGGCAAAGGACCATCAACACCGATAAAACTCCCAAAAGCCTTCGGGGAGTGTCTTTATTGTTAATACAACAACAACAACAAGAACAGCATTTTTCCACTATTTTTTATTTTAACTAGAAACATCTCAATTTACTACTACGTCTTTTAATTTTACTTGGTTAGGTAGTATTCATACCAAAGCTAGGGAAACCCGAGAAACTGCCCTCGTCGTAACCACCAATTGGCCTCAATTCGTTTCTCCTAAAGAGTACGGAAAAAAAATTGCATCAGTATATTAGGGCTGTCAACGTAAAGAAACCCCTCTAAGTAGGGCTCAATTTGCCTATTAGTCAGAAAAGTCCATAGAGATGGCTATTCATAGCTTCACGGAAAAAATTTGAAAAGGCTTTGGAGTATAAAAATATAGCCTTCTGCGCATTTATTGACATGTCAGGGGATTTCGAACCCCACGACACATCAAGCAATTGAACAAACCATGATTGGTCAATGATCAATTGCTGGTGATATAGAGAAAAAATCTTTAGCTGGCACGGACAACTGAGACAATTATGGCCACTAGGGGATGCCCTCAGGGGGGTGAACTATGTCCCCTATTGTGGATCCTAGTAATAGATGGCCTCCTTGACTTACTGAAATTCATTGGACTTGGCACGCAAGGGTATGTAGGTGACTTTCTTTTCTGAAAAAAGTGTTACGCTTTTAATAGGATGCGCACGGTTTGTAAATCTATTTTGTTCTATTTTAAAAGCAGGCAACACCTTTACGGGGTGTTTCGTTCTTTTGTAAAAATTGTTGCCTGCTGGCAATGCGAAAGCGTTACACTTTTATCCTGCATATAATGACGGTGTGGCAGTGTAACCCTACTAAATCAGTGATCGGAACAATTTATTTTCGTAACTTCACAAATTTTTAGCGAAGAAAATTGAAATAGAAAAGAAAACGCTATTAGTAATCTCCATCGGGAGCTGGCATCTATGGGCCGAATTTCAAGAAATCGATACCAATTGGATGCTGCCCCTAAATTTTTTTCAAGCAGACATCTATGCAATAGAAGTTTGCGTTAGATAATGTCTGCGAAGGGGCTTGTCCTCGCGCAGTATCCGTATTATGTCAGCCTTAAGTGCCTTGCAGTCTTACACAATTCCTTCTAAGCTAGCGGACATGAGGGTAATGTACAGGCAGACTATATAGCCAGGTAGGGTACTTGCCAGCATTTTATGGTACAGAGCCCTTCTTTAAACTCATAAAGCCACGACACTAGGGAAACCATAAGTTACTTGGAAACAAAGCAGTTCAGACAACACTGGATGGAAAACCGAAAACCGAGCCAAATTATTTACACTTCCCAGCAACGAGAGTATCAGCCAAACCCATTAATCTAAGCAGATAGGACCTACGAATTCCCACTGTATACTATACCCGACACTGCATTCTACCGTATTACCTTCAATATACCCGAGACACAAATCTCTCGCTTTTGCGTGCGTTGCTCTGACAAGGAAGATACTCTCACATCTCGGTGCTGTGACTCTTACATACAGTAATATACTGAAAGGTCAAGCACAATAGATCCAAATAATGGTAGCAGTGTATCGAGGCTCATTAATAATAATAATTTTGTGTTAAAATCAACTAAGATGTATTTGTTTCGAAGTAGAACTACGCGATAGCATTTTGAAAGATAACTGGTTAGGTTTTTGTTTGGCAACAACTGATATTGACCGAAATTCGGCACGTTCTTAAAAAAGCGTTCTCTGCTCCCTTTTCGGATCTGTCCATATTCGATTCTTATTTTATTACCAAACATGTTCGTTTTTTTTTATACTCAGCTGAGGAGAGCTCACAGAGTATATTAATTTTGTTCGCATAACGGTACCCCGTAACGGCATAAACTAATCGAGATAGATATAGACTTCTATATATCAAAATGATCTGGGCGAAAAAAGAAATTCAATTAGCCATGTCCGTCCGTCCGTCTGTCCGTGAACACATAACTTGAGTAAATTTTGAGGTATCTTAATGAAATTTGGTATATAAGTTCCTGGGCACTCATCTCAGATCGCTATTTAAAATGAACGAAATCGGACTATAACCACGCCCACTTTTTCGATATCGAGAATTTCGAATAACCGAAAAAGTGCGATAATTCATTACCAAAGACGGATAAAGCGATGAAACTTAGCAGGTGAGTTGACCTTATGACGCAGCATAGAAAATTAGTAAAATTTTAGACAATGGGCGTGGCACCGCCCACTTTTAATAAGAGGTAATTTACAAGTTTTGCAAGCTGTAATTTGGCAGTCGTTGAAGATATCATGATGAAATTTGGCAGGATCGTTACTCCTATTACTGTTTGTGTTCTAAATAAAATTTAGCAAAATCGGATGACGAACACGCCCAATTTAAATTTAAAAAAATTTTAAAAGTAAAATTTTAACAAAAAATTTGATATCTTTACAGTATATAAGTAAATTATGTCAACATTCAACTCCAGTAATGATATGGTGCAACAAAATACAAAGATAAAAGAAATTTTTAAAATGGGCGTGACTCCGCCCTTTTTCATTTAATTTGTCTAGAAAACGTTTAATGTCATAAGACGAACAAAAATTCAACAATGCCCTGTATAAATTGATAACGGCATAGCTTCTATGACGATAACTGTTTTCTGTGAAAATGGGTGAATTCGGTTGAAGCCACGCCCAGTTTTTATACACAGTCGACCGTCTATCCTTCCGCTAGGCCGTTAACACAATAACTTGAGCAAACATCGATATATCTTTACTAAATTTGGTTCACGTACTTATCTGAACTCACTTTATCTTGGTACTAAAAATGGGCGAAATCCAACTATGACTACGCCCACTTTTTCGCTATCGAAAATTTCCAAAAAATTAATTATGTTAATAAAAAATGAGCTTAAAGGCCATGGTTAAATAAAACACAATGTTTAAAATTTCATTAGTTTTTTTAATTTGTCAATATTTCGGCTTCAGTCTGAAGCCACCTTCAGGAACTTGTGGTTATTCTTGATCGACGGCCTTTAAGCGCATAAGGCTATAAAAATTACCAAAAAATTAATTAATTAAAAAAATGCCATAATTCTATACCAAATACGAAAAAAGGGATGAAACATTGCGATTGGATTGGTTTGTTGACGCAAAATATAACTTTAGAAAAAACTTTGTAAAATGGGTGTGACACCTACCATATTAAGTAGAAGAAAATGAAAAAGTTCTGCAGGGCGATATCAAAAGCCCTTAGAATCGTGGCAGGAATACTGTTCGTGGTATTACATATATAAATAAATTAGCGGTACCCGACAGATGGTGTTCTGGGTCACCCTGGTCCATATTTTGGTCGATATCTCGAAAACACCTTCACATATACAACTAAGGGCCCACTCGCTTTTAATACCCTCATTAATACCTTTAATTTGATACCCATATCGTACAAGTCACCCCTGGTCCACCTTTATGGCGATTTCTCGAAAATGCGTCCACCTATAGAACTATGGCCCCCTCCCTTTTAAAATACTCTTTAATACCTTCCATTTGATACACATGTCATAAAAACACGTTCAAGGGTTACCCTAGGCTCATTTTCCTACATGGTGATTTTACCATATTTTGTCTCCAAAGCTCTCAGCTGAGTATGTAATGTTCGGTTACACCCGAACTTAGCCTTCCTTATTTGTTAATTTATGCGCTTTTCTCCCTCAGGTACTATACTGCGAAATCAGATCATATATCAGGCCTGCACAACGGTATTTAACTATAATGAAAGCATTTGCCAAGAGTTGGGCACAAAAAATGTCAGTGGACAAGCAACGGTATGTAACAGTAACTCTCTCTAATAACAACAATAAACAATAAAAATTCTTACAAATGAAACTAACGCTTACATAGTTATAAAAAAAATAAATAAATAAATTAAAATATGTTTTTAGTTATATTTATTACATCTGATTTGTGTTATTTCGATTTTTTTATGCACTAGAAAATTGAAACCGAAGTGCAGCCATACGTTGCAAATCTGTTTATGTTACGAACTTTGTTGGAAAGCATTGTACCGGCTTTGTGTGGTGTTTTTATTGGCTCATGGTCGGATCATTATGGACGTAAACCATTGTTAATCATTTCAATGATAGGTACGAATTGTATTAATTATAATGACACACAAAATTTCTGGTTTTTGCTTATATTTATTTAATGAACATATAAACATACGCAAATTTCTTTTTGCGCATTTCTATATACCAATTTCAACAGGTTTCTCGTTTACCTACATCATTGCTGCTGTCATATGTGAAATAGCCATCTACCAGCCCGTGAATCCATGGTATTATGTTTTGGCTGTTGTACCACACTCTATTCTAGGTGGTAACTGCGTTTTTTCAGTGGCTGCTTTTTGTTTCATATCTGATGTTACGGACACTAAGACTAGGCCCTACAGGTTGGTTATACTATTATGGAATGTGATTCATAAGTATACAAATGTGTGTTTAATTGACTTTTTAAAACAGGGATATTGTACTTGCAGCTTAAGTAAGCGGTTTGATAATAAAGCTTACCTCTCTAAGAACAAAGTTATAAAATTATATATATTGTAACGAATTTTGGGAAATTCCGCTTATTTGAAACCTTCTGCTAACGTTCGAATCGCTAAACTCTTGAATAAATCACTTAATATCAATATTCACTATTGCAAACTGTTCTTTATTTTGTTACTTTGGGAGTAGTTCTTCACAATTATACTTCACAACCAATAGCGTGCTTAAATCAAAACTGATTAGTTATTACTCAGCTTCTGCTGCTTTTATACAATCGGTTTCCTCGTTCACCCATTTCTCCTAAGGTCTAGTAATTTCGCGAACAGTTGTATCTCATGCTGGGTGAGTTACCAGCTATATACATGTATATCTGTAGTCCACAGCTCTCCCATAGCCATAGGCGTGTGTATGTGTGAGTAACTACATCGGCTGATGACTACATAGTCGTGTGTGTGAGATATCTCTTCTTCGCCTTCTACATGCTTTATTGTTGTTGTGCATTTATTTAGTAGCAGCTTAGTGATGCTAATGTTCGTAACAATATGTAGGTCTAAAAAAACACTAAAAATTCATTTGAAAATTTTATCAGTTATTTTGTTCTTTTTGTATTATTGATATAAATTAAAACCAAGTTTATATAAATCAATTTCAAAAATGTTTTCGGAAAAATTCGAAAACTTTGACGCATACTTTATTCGAAAACCTCGATGAGCATTTCCAAATTTTTATTAAGAATTTTAGGAAACTTTTTGAGGCATGCTGCTCAAGACATGAACTCTTACAAAATTCACATTGATTTTGGACAAATTTTTATTCGAAGAGTGTTCTTAGTTTGAGTATTCGAAATTTGTTTAAAGTGTACGCTTTTTTTGTTTGAATCACCTTAAGTAAAAAGAAGAAAGTAACTGGTAAACGTTACAAAAATAATTTTAGCTGCTATTTTTAAATCGGAAGTGTATGTATAATCTACGCAGAAGTGATATCTTTCAACTAATTATTAAATTTCGTTCCTATTTCAATACTACGATTATATGTTTTGAATTTTGTTCACATCTTTTAAGAGTTAAAATAAATTAAGAAAACTAAATTTTTTTAAAATCTTTAGTCAAAACCCCGAAAACACGTAAAATTCTAACAAATTGTGACTTTTGTATTTGGGCAATTTACAAGGCCTCCTATTCGTCGAATGTGCTAAATTTTAATCCAGGTTTAAATTGGACGACATTGAAATAACTGAAAACATAACACTTTAATAAGACACTTTTGCAAATTTGCCCAATTGAGATATAATCCCGTAATACTTCCAATATAATCCCAAAAACAAACCAGAAAAAGTTCCGGAAACTGTACTGAAATAGTGTGTTGCTACTAAGGATATATGTAGATAGTCCGAAAATAATAACAAAACAATCTCGAAAATATGCTGTGATAGTTCCGAAATGCCCTTGAAAACAATCGCGTTCTATTTTAACGATCAAACTGTTTCGAAGAAGTTTCTAAATGATCCTTAAACAATTCTCATACATTTCAGAACTATTCCCGAAAGTATCACGAAATCCTTTTCTGTGTAGCTGAGCTGAACTGAAACATCACTTGTATACTCTGGCATAACTCATTTTGTTAAAAAATTTCAAATAGGTGACAAGCTCGCCAGAACATCCTAACTAGCCACATAGAAATAAAAAGGCTTAGCATATAGAGCGTTACCTAAATATAAATTTGCAACCAAATCGGTCAAGCTGTTCCCGAGATAATAGCGGATATGCGGAGGATTATAAATAAAAAGCTTAGCGGCAGACATTTTTGTAGATAGCAAAGGATACACAAATATGTGAGAACTTGAAAAAGTGGACCTAAATGAGTAATTTAAAACGTTTAAATTGGCCTCATTCGCATTTCGCTTAACATTCGACTGCCAGGACATCACTCCAGGCGATCAAATGAGTCATTAAGGAAATGCTATTTGTATGAGGAAATGCATAGCATTTGAGTTGTTTACTCAAAATTAGATGTTTGATGCAGTGTAAATGTAGCATAAGTTTAAAACAGAAAGGTTTTAAGTTTAGAAAACTTATACTGTAGTTTAAACTCGCACTAAAAAAAATTGTTTTAACTCAATTCTTATTTTACTTTCTTCCTTTAGAATGATATTCATGGAAGCATTCTTTTTCATTGGCCTGATGGGTGGTTCATTGCTCTCAAGTTTCGTTTACGCTGCCACTGGTGCAACAACAACTTTCATGATATCTGGTTTGTTAATGTGCGGCGCCACAATATTCATAATCATTTATGTGCCAGAAAGTTTACATTACAATAGAAACCAAGAGATTCTCGCCGCGACGAATATAAAAGAAAAACAAATAGAAAATATACCAATAGATACATTAAGTAAATCTGTAGATGGCAAAGAAAAACGTAGAAGTGAACTTGTAATAGACGAAAATGGCAAAGTAGTTGAAATAACAATGGGTTTGGATGGCAAGATCTCACTGGAACAAGAAAATGAAGCGAACAAAAATTTAAGCAACTGTGAAAAGGCCAAGGTACCAGAAAAACAAAAGGCAGGTGCGATTGAGACGGGAAAATCTAAGAAAGCAGGACTCTTTAGTTATATTCATGTTAAAGATATGTTGGTGACTTGTTTCAAGGATCGTCCATACTATGATCGCAGCATTATTTGGCTTGTAACTGGGACAATGTTTTTATCGATATTTGTACTTGGTTAGTTGAATTCAATGTCTATGTATTTAATACTGTAATTGACAAATAATTTACAGCTGTTTTCAAATATTTATTAATACAACTTCATTTTTTTTTGCAGATGGCGCAATGACGGTCTTTTATTTGTTTGTGCGCGAAAAATTCCAATGGTCTGTTCGTGATTTCACGTTTTACGAAACAGTTAGTCATATGGTGCCAATGTTGGGTGCCCTAATTGGTTTTCTCATATTGAGAAAGGTAAGAACGAAAATAGAAAAAAGTTGCTTTCAATTTAAGGGCTAATTAAACTTCCTTAACCCTAACGCCATAGTCGTAACCATATCCATATCCATAAAGCTGGAGACATTGGTGCTTTATCGGTAACCGTATCGGTAACCTTATAACAGCTGATTCGACCAACCTTATGGGAATCAATGCAATCGATTATTGGTGCCGCTAAAGTCGTAACCGTATCGTAGCCAACCAATTGGTTTTTGGTTTACCGTCGTAACGATAAACAGCTGATTACGTTAGGGATACGACTACAGCGATACGACATACGGCACCAATGAATCCCGCTTAACCATCTCCCATGTGATCGTTTAATGGTGCCTTAACCTAAAAATCGTGAAAATTTCATAAAAATGGAGAAAAACAAAAAAATACAAACATATTCCACAGAAAATAAGCCTCTTAGTCATAACGTATCCAAAACAATGAATAAAATCTACAAAAAGTTATTAAATTCACCAAACTCAAATATTTTTAGGTTATGGATATGGCTAGAAACCAAAAACCAATTGGTTGGCTATGGTATGGTTATGGCGTTAGCGTTATAGTATGGCACCATTAATCGATTACATTGATTTCCATAAGGTAGGTTCGATCAGCTGTTTTATCTGGTTATGGTTTTATGGTTATAAGTCACCATTAATTCTCCCTTTAAGATCTGTAACTTAGCGTTCAGTAGCGCCTAAAATTAGACTTTAACACAGCAGCACGCCAAAACATAGCCCCAGCTGGGCAACAAACAGAAAACACTCCCTGAGTAAGCATCAGCTAAGTATCAACAGCAAATTCACACAAATGAAACAGGCAATCCAGCAATGCAAATTATCACTTTACAAATATAGGGTACCCGAAAGTAACGAAACAAAAAGAGTCAATACCAATATCACTAGCTGAACGATAAGTTTTCTTTTTAACTCAGAGATAACCTGACATAGGGCGTAAAAAAGGTAACTTGCCGTTCTGCAAGTGGGCCGTAGGCCCTCTCAGACCTGAAGGTTCGAGGAGTCAAAAAATGTTGCTCCCGGTAGGCGGGCTTATACCAGAGCGTACGGAATTCATATCCGGCAAAGGACTGACTAAATTAACTGCTCGTTAAAAAAAAGACGCAGGCCTGCAAAAGTCTAGCCCCTTTTAGAGGCGATTAGCTGAAAGAATTTGTTAGGAAAATATAGGAGCTCGTCGAATGTTACTAAACTGCTACGGGGTTAAGCTCTCAAATGATACCGCATCCACAATGAACCGTGATCTAACCTATCTGGAGGGGCAATCCGGCAACGTAATCAACTAGACAGAGAAAAGGCCAAGTACTATCCTTTTTCTCTCAACCTCGATATCAATTCCTGCTTTCCTTTACTATAGGAATTGATTTATATTAAACTTTAATAATGTTTGCTACTTTTACGTATGTACATATGTAAAAAAAATTAATCTTTAATTTTTTTCAACTTTATTATCTTTCCTCGCAGGTTTTCAGCATGTCCGTTGTAACGCTTGCGCTCCTGGCGTTCTTTAGCGACATCCTGAGTAGCATCGTTAGAGGCGTCGCATATGAGCCTTGGCATTTGTATTTGGCTGTTGGTTTGGGCGCCTTTAAATCGGTTGGCGGACCAATGTGTCGTACAATTGTCTCGAATATAGTGCCGGCAACAGATTTGGGTAAGATATAAATGTAACAATGGTAAATTCAGCTGTGTATATGAAAATCGCCTTAAAAATTGTTTAACATATTTTTATTAGCTATTTTTTAAAATTATTTCGTTTGGTTAATTTTAGAAAAATGTGAATGAATTGTATAACGGAAACCCTGGGAAAAAAGTTTTCTAAAATCAAATGGCTGGACTTTAAATCGATTTTTCTACAAACTGTATATAAGTTTCTAAAAATACTAAACCTTTTTTTTAAGTTTTATAAATATTTTTAAACGCCTTTTGAAACTGCGCCTTGTGGGGCCTTTGTTCCTCTGGTGATCTCATAAACATCATATTCGTACCTTTAAAAAAGAACCAACAAAGGCGCTTTCATGATGAAAATTTTTCATGTAATTATTCATTGTTCTTGGGAAAATCTTTGTACAAAGAATAGAAACGAAAACTTTGCGCCTTGAAGTATGCAATGTATTTTCTGTTCAAACAGGCATTGCTGGAATGTTAGTTTAGTAGATTTTCAATCAATGATACACCTTTGTAGGAAGCAAAAGGTCTTGGTATACGGACTTAACTATTCCGGGGGCAACCTTAGTCAAATTCCTTGGGCAACATTTTTATAAAACAGGTTAGCTCCTAGTGACTTTCTCACAAAAGAGATCTACAATTAGAAATAATTGCATATTTCAAGGCGCAAATATTTTTCTATTCCTCTGTCATCCGTAGTACAAGGAATTCCTCCAAGAGCAACCTTTCATTTATTCGGACCTCCAAAAAAAAGGACTGCAAATGCCTCTTAATAATACACGTAAAGGGTTAATTAAAAAAATAATAATGTACTGAGATATGTATTTTTAAAACAGTCTAAAATTTTCTGAGAGGGAGCATTTTCGAGACCGACGACCGACAGTCTATCCGCTCGATATTTTCAATCTACATTTATGTATATATAATTTTTTTGTATATATATTTTCAGGCAAAATATTTTCTATTAAAAATGTCTTGCAATCCATTGCTCCCTTTATGGCGGCACCCCTCTACACCGTTATCTATAAGGAATCACTAAAAACATTTCCTGGTCTATTCAACATTGTAAGTGCTGCGCTATATTCAATTGCCTTCATTTTTCTGATGTGAGTAAATATAAATAAGCCGAAATCGGACTTTGAGTATAATTTTAATATTTTGTTTGTTGCTTTGCTTTCTTTCAGCATTGTATTACGGTTCAAATATTCCTACAAAGAGCATTATGCGTCAATATTGAAATAATGCAGCTATTAACCTCGGACTACCTCTATGTTACATACATAATGTGATATTTGTTAGAATTAAGATTAATGTCTTTTTGAATAAATGTACTGACTATAAGAAAACTTGAATGGAGGAATGAATTTTATTCTTCTTTCAGTTTTTGTAACGATAAGGAGACCCCCGAAGGTTTTGGGGACTTTTATCATTGCTGATAGTCCTTTGTTGTTGTTGTTGTAGCGATAGGGTTACTCCCCGAAGGCTTTGGGGAGTGTTATCGATGTGATGGTCCTTTGCCAGATACAGATCCGGTACGCTCCGGTAACACAGCACCATTAAGGTGCTAGCCCGACCATCTCAGGAACGATTTATATTGCCACATTAAACCTTCAGGCCATCCCTCCCTCCCCACCACCAAGTTCCATGAGGAGCTTGGGATCGCCAGAGCCTCGTCTGTTAGTGAAACAGGATTCGCCGCGGATAGGTGAGGTTGACAATTAGGTTTGGAGAAACTATATATTGCACTGGCAACCTGAAGGGTTGCGCTACACAGCCCCTTTAATCTGGTATTTTTGTCGCCTCTTACGACAGGCATACCTACCGGGGGTATATTCTGACCCTCTTACCCGCTGGGGGTGATGGTCCTTTGTCGGATATTTATCTGGTACGCTCCGGAAAATAGCACCACTAAGGTGGTTGACAATAGCGGAGATGATTGATTCAACCATGTTGAATCTTCTTTACGAAGAGCTTGGGGTCAACAGAGCCTCGCCTTCTTAATAAACAGGATTCGCCACGGGTAGTTGAGGTTTACAATCGGAATAGAGAAGCTATACATTGCGGTGGCAGCGCCTTGAGGTAGTTGCACTACACAAGCACTATGCTATTTGGGTACAGCGGTTTTAACGGGCTGAATTCGAGTTCGTCATTAGAAATGGCCTTACAAGTTTTTTGATTCAGCCCTTACCTCACAGGTCTTTGTTCAGCCATAAACCCTTTTAAACCCTATTAACACTTTTTTTTTCAATTTTCGAGATTAGGGCCAAGCCCGTCAAAATGCAGTACATGTGATACGTTTATTTGTGACTGTGTTAGTTTTAAATTTGTTTAATACAAAAATGTATGTATATACAATTGCCTTTTAAAAATTACTTCACTTTTATTATAAAAATATTTTGTCTCAAAGTAAATTTTTATACATTTTTTACTCTGTTCTCACTTTTAATATGATACTTATAAAATATTTTTCACATCACATGAGATAATTTGCTAACAATGTAACTATGAACATTCCAACATCGCTTAATTATTATTGCATAAGAAACGAAATAAAAAGTATATATGTACATAAGGATATAAAACTCATATTTGTGACATTTTCTAACTACTGATTGCTTGATAAGCGGCAGTACTGCCTAATGATTTTTGAATGCCATAAATAACGCTGCAACGAAAAAAAATTACAATACACAGTCATTATTTTAATTATTCTTTACAATTTAAAGTTTGATTAGCAGCACTAAAACTTACGCGATCAATGTGAAGCAAAGCAGGTAGAGCCCCGCGCTGATGAAATTAAAAAGACCGGGATAGAATTCGAGCGTTGCATTGTAGACAATCGTATAGAGTGGTGCAGCACCGAGGGGTGAAAGTGATTCCATTGAAGTGGTGAATGCAAATATTTTACCTGTTGATGGAAATTAAACATATGAAATAAAAATGTTAGTAATATTCCATTTAACAATTTGTTTTCATGCGTCTTACCAACTTCTGTCGGTGGCGCTACATGTGAAAGTATAGCGCGTGCCATTGGTCCCATTATACCGCGCATACCACCAAGTATCATACCCAAATACAGCTCCCACCAAAATACCGCAGTAGCACGAACGGTGCTCTCGAGCACACAGCAAGCCAAAGATAACATTGTCATTGAGACAATTGAGAATTTTAAAACCTGTTAATATATTAATTTGTATTTACTTCAATTTATCGCCATCATGTTTGGCGTCGTTCAAAACTCACTTTTCGTAGAAACACTAAACCAAAAATGCTTCCAATGATTTGCACAACGATACGTGCTGCATTAAATAAAGTGTAGTCCTTCAAAGTCCACTCAAATTTCGCACGGAAAAATAGATATGTTACATTGCTATCACCCTCTGCAAAAAAAAATGAGTAAAATTATTTATTAATAAGAATTAATAATTGCTTTTGTATGGAAAGTATTCATATGGGCAAATCCAACGTATTTTGTGTAGTACAATTTCGATACAGAATGCATTTAAAACCCTGTTCACAGGAGGAAAAACAATTAAAAATTTTTTTCGAAATAGTTCCGATGTAATCCTAAAATCAATCCCCAGGCAGTCCTGAAAGGAACATCGAAATATAGTCGAAATTATCCCAAAACAGCTCAAGATTATAATAAAAACATTACCGAAATGTTGCGGAAGTAATCAGAAAAATAACTCCGAAATAAACCCGAAAACAATCTTGAATGGTTCAGCCCATTATGATTCCTAAAACAATCCCGAAACGACCGTTAAATTATCTTGAAACCCACCCAGGCGTTACCCTGTAATAGTCTGGAGATGATATTTAAATAATTCCAAAATCGTCTCGAAATGATGTCTAAAATAATTCCAAAATTTTCCCAATGGTTGCCAAAATGTCTTGAAATCACCCGAAATAGTATCAAACCTGTCTGAAGAACAGTCCCAAAAAAGTTACCATGATCCTTAAAAAAGTCCATTCGAAATGATCCCTAGCACAATCTCGAATTACTGACGAGATTACACAGAAAATAATTCCCAAAATCTACCGCGATTTTCTCACAAACAATTTCGAAACAGTCTCGATTTTGTTCCGAAAACAATCTTAACATCGCACAGTGCAAACATGATAACGAAATAATTCCGAAATAGCCACGAAAAAGACTGAAAAACAATCCGGAAATGATATCGCAAAAATCCCTAAAGGGTCTCGTAATAATACTAATCCTGAAAACATTCCGAAATTACCATATATATCTTAATAGTTCCGAAATTATTACGGAAGTGATCGGAAAACAGGTCAGAAATGATCTCGAAATAGTTCCTGAATAATCTCCCATGGCGGCCATTGTGGTGTGATGGTAGCGTGCTCCGCCTACCACACCGTATGCCCTGGGTTCAAACCCCGGGCAAAGCAACAACAAAATTTTAGAAATAAGGTTTTTCAATTAGAAGAAAATTTTTCTAAGCGGGGTCGCCCCTCGGCAGTGTTTGGCAAGCGCTCCGAGTGCATTTCTGCCATGAAAAGCTCTCAGTGAAAACTCATCTGCCGTGAAGATGCCGTTCGGAGTCGGCATAAAACATGTAGGTCCCATCCGGCCAATTTGTAAAGAAAATCAAGAGGAGCACAACGCAAATTGGAAGAGAAGCTCGGCCTAAAATCTCTTCGGAGGTTATCGCGCCTTACATTTATTTTTATTTTTTAATCTCCCTTTATGATCCAGAGGTAGTCCCGAAATGATCTATTACGAAATGGTCCCTACACAACTTCGAAACAATCCTGAAATATTCACACTAACTAGCCCCAAAATAATACGGAGATATTACTGAAATGGTAACGAAGTAGCCCCGTAAAAATTTCGAAATAATTCTGAAACAGTCCGAAATTTATCCTGAAATTATTATGATTATCCCGAAATAGTCACCAAATGATCTATAGCTTATCCTGAATATGTTTTGAAATGATATGATCCCAAAAAATTGTGTGAAACAGAATTTCTAAAATCGTTAAAAATAATGTCGAAATATTAAGTTTTGTATCGTACTGCGAGAGACGAGGATTTTTCAATAGGGGGACTCATGTAACCGTATAAATGCCTTATAAAGTGTTTACGCACGAGCTGTCAAATTTTGTATGAAAAATCATTTACACAATTTGTATAAATTTACGCGCACATTTCATTGTGTAAACGCGGTAAACTCAAAGGAATGCAACCTTGCAGACATTACAGCAGGCATTTTCATCAAAAATCTCCAAGATCAGCAAGTAAAGGCGTTTTAGTTTTGATTTTTTCACTTAGTTTTGGCATTTTTTAATTTGTATAACAATCAGAAAATGTTGTTCGGCAATAATACAGCTGATAAACAATCAAGTTTATCAAGAGTATTACTAGGTGCGTTCATATAACAGCGTGTGTAAATGGATATAATTTTACACCTTATAAGTTTATATGCTATCATGAGTCCCCCTAATATGTATCTTTGAATTTACCCATGGTGAATATTGCAATTGTCAATGTAATCATCGTTAGCCAAATAATAGCGCGATCATAGCTGGGACGTCGTTCAAAGCATGTATGCACCAAATCTTTAACCAAATCGAAGCGAAAGAATTCGCGTATTTTAGACTAAAATTTGAAATAGCACATTAAACTTTTATTAGTCGAATAAAATATGTTAAACTTACGCCTGTATGTATTTGATCAGGTCTCAAACTTTCAACTACAAATATGAACACATACAGTAAGGAGAGCAACATTAGCAGCGCTGATATACCAAATACAGTAACTACATTTGTAGCAGCATAAACATAACCGCTAAGTACGTTGCCAATCATCATGCCAGCCAATAGTGATGCTTCATTCATGACCATTCTGTAAGTTTGGAAATAATTTCATTATCATTGCATGAACATGTAACAAAATTGTCCTTACCTTACTGCTCGCGCTTTCTCCTTAGCAACGTCTGATATGTAACAATAAATTCCAGTTATAAGCGCACAAGTACCACCACTAAGCACTGACGGAACGGAAGCCAGTAGAAATAGCCACGGACTTATTACAACTTTGGTAGCAATAAAAGCTAGAATCGTTAATATAATACACCCAGTGAGATAGCCTTAGGTAATGAAAAGAGTTGAAGATTTAGAAATATAATAAGTTTGATATATTGCAACAAAATTTTAAAGATGAGGTGTTATCCTGTAAAGCTTGTGATATTTTTTCCATACACACAGAGCCAAAAAGTTCACCTATAATCAAAGGGATCGACGTCTAAAAAAGCTTTTTGGGCGAGGAGAGCGAGACGGGACATAACTGAAGAAATTTTTGCTAGAAAATCTTCTAGATATAGATAAAATATAGTGGACAAATTATATTAATTAATAATAAAATATAGTACGGTGATTACTTTCGTTTTAATTTTGATGGTGCAGTACATGTGTATCCGAGAAAAGTGGAATTGAAGATGTTGAAGCTTTTTTTGATCGATTGGATACAAAATATTTCGGAGAGCGCATCAAATTTAAGGCGGGTTTGAGAGAGTGGCGAAAACAAAAGGTTTTATTGTTAAATAATATACTAATTTCTTTTTTTAAGGCAATTCCATTTATTTGTGACCAAGAGATTTTAGCGACAAACAACAAAATTCTGAATGGCTCGAAAAAATTTCTGAGGATTTATCTTCCGCTAAATCAAGAGAATCCAGTGCACCACCTTCTTGTTCTGGAAATTCCAGCTGTTTGTACCTTGTGGAGTTGTTAAAAAAAAACAGTAAAAGGTCAACTTGTTTTAACTTTCCACGAAAAAAATGGTTACCTGGATAGTAGAAACCAGAAGAATTTGACTCATTGCATAGTGGATAATTATACTGCCTTGGGGCGTATTGTTACGGTATTTCCAAAAGAAAACAAGGTAATTGCATGAGTTCGATGATAACTATCAAAAACTTACAAACATCCTTTGTTATTCTTATATTTTAGGAGTTTTACTTTTTGGAAAGGAAAAAGGGGAAAAAGAATCCTAGTGGGAAATTGTTCTTCCGTTGGGCCAATGCCATAAAATTGGAAAAGCAAGTCACTTCTGATACGCAAGATGCTCATGAAGATAATTTGGATGGTATGCTATACTTACTAATACTTTTTTGAGAATTTGTTCTTTGAACAATATTTAACTTTTTATATTGCAGATAATGTTTTGGAAAAACAATGTTGGCTAGCCCATAACTGTACTCCTTGGGAAAAAGTAAAACAGTATTGGGCAGATACATGCGTTTTTAGAAATAAGTGTAAGGGCTCTCTATCGGATTTGCTGGCAGCTTGGCGGCGCTACAATGATTTTAACGGTTACGAATTGGTAAGAAAAATGGGATAACTCAAAGTTTTTATTTTCATTACATTTTTTTTAAATTTATTAAATATATATAATTTATTAAATATTTAGGGAAAAATTAAAACGCGATATCAGTTGACCGTTTCGATGTCGCGTTGTTTAAATTTTTCCCATAATATTTATTAAATTAAAATTTTTTTAAATTGAGTTAAAACATTTTTCATACATTAAGCTTAAAAATAACAACTAAAAATTATTTATATATAACATGTTGATATTGATTTCAATATAATGCATCCAGGTATTGGAAACCAGCTATTTTTAAAACTGGGGAAATTTTATAAAATAATCCTTCCTATCTTAAATGCTGAAATAAAAGATCAAGCCAGCAGAGAGTTACTACTTTCGAAACTCTATTATAAAGATTTATAAAACGGTAAGAAAGCATCAAAATTATAAAATATTTATAAATTTTAATTAATTTTTTTTTCATATTCTAAATATTGTATTGTGTTGTTACTGCTTCATGCTGTTCTTCAACCACAGCGTCAGAGTAAAACCCAGAAGCCAACGATTACTGATGCACAATCGGAGTTTATAACACTAGCAACTACACCAAATGATGTTTTGCCAAAAATTTCGGCTAAAATTGAGCAGTACGCGAGTAGAAAACAGCCATTGCAACCTCACATCATTGCAGTTTACAAATATATCAGATTTTTTTATATTTTGCGACGGGCTTAAGTGGAAGTGCGGAACCTTAATGAAACGTGTCGATTGTATTACTAAGCTTGAATATTCCCATAATAGCAAGCAAGTATGGGTATTTTTAGAACAATACTTTTTTGGTCTTAAATCTGAAGATTTTCCTTCAGTTTCAAATTTACTTAGCAAATTAGATAACAAATCCTTTATTTTCTTAATTGTTAAAAATGCCAAATTTTGCTTGTTATTTATGTAACAAAAACCACTTAACTTCATGTTTACTTATCAACCATTTAAAAAAAGATCAAGGGCTTCCACCCATAGTGAAATTTGTTTGCAATGAGCAATATTGCAATCAAATATTTCAAAATATGTATAGGCTTCAAAAACACTTAGGGAAACATAAACCTGATTGTTCTTCCCCGGTAAATAATATTTTAAATCAAGGTTCAGTTTCACAAGAGTCAGTTAAATATCAAGCTTCGGTTTCGCAAGAGCCAGTTACACATTTACAATGCCCTGATGAGTCTCAACTTACATGTCTTTCAAACTTCAAAAGCATTCAATCCTTGCATTTACTCTTGAACTTCACAATTATACACATTTTTCGAGAAAAGACATTCTGAATATTCAAAAATCTGTAACAGAACGTATTACGGCTCCAATAGCTGAAATTATTAACCCGTTAACTCAAAATTATGAAAATCAAGTTGTATCTCAAGAAATACTTCGAAATATATCTGAACCATTTCTGAACGTGCGTTCTGAATATAAATTTCTTAAAGAGTTGGAGGATTTGAAGCATTTTAAACATCCCAAAAATATGTAATTAGCAATGACCTGTCTGGAATTATTTTAAACAATAATCTGACTTTGACTAGCGCTAAGGCAGAGATAGTATTGACTGAAAAGTTCTTTGGGAGTGAAGAGATATGGGAAGAAATTATTGCTAATGTTGAAACCATATCAAAATTTACTGCTTATTACAACTTTATAAATGGAGATTTTTGGAAAATGGCGAAATTTGATGAAAACAAGTTGGCAATACCACTTTTCTTGTACATGGACGATTTTGAGATCAACGATCCTTTAGGCTCAAAAGCCTGCCAACAAAAAATATGTGGAATCTATTACACTTGTCCGACAATCCCTATTTATCAAGCTGGAAGGCTCATGAATGTATTTGTATGCGGATTTATGAAAAGTACAGATATATCTGAGTATGGTATTAATATTGCCTTCACTCCACTAATAGATATTTTCAAAAAATTATATGTAGATGGTTTGAATATTGATATAAGAGGCGAACAATTCAAAATTTATGTGCAGCTTGTTCAAATTTTAGGTGACAACTTAGGCCTCAACACAGCTTTGGGATACAATAGCTCATTTTCATCAAACTCTTTTTGTAGAGTATGCAAACGCAGCAAGAACGAAACACGCGTTGATTGTATCGAATATCCCGATTCTTTAAGAAATAATATTAATTACGAACTTGATATTACATTAAATGACCCAGCGTCAACTGGTGTTAAAAATAATTCTATATTCAATTCTCTTCCATATTTTCATGTCACCGATAACATATCATGCGATATCATGCATGATTTATTCAGTGGTGTATACAAATACAGTTTTAGTAAAATATTACATCTAATCTAATATCTAATCTAATATCTAATATATATTATAAATGGGAAAGTTTGGATGTTAAGATGTTTGGATGTTTGGATGTTTAGATGTTTGGATGTTTGATGTTTGGATGTTTGGATGTTTGGATGTTTGGATGTTTGTCCAGACGTTTGTCTTTGTGACTCAATAACGCTAGAACGGCTGGACCGATTTGGATGAAATTTTGCACACATATAGCCAATAGTCTAGAAGGATCTACTAGCTATATATTTTTCAAAAGGGGCGTGGTCCCCGCCCCCTAGGAACAGTTATAATTTAATTATTATATTTTTTCGTCTTTGCGACTGAATCACGCCAGAATGGCTACACGGATTTTGATGAAATTTGGGACACAGACAGTAGTCTACTAGCGAAATTTTTTTCGAACATGGAAAGAGGGGTGTGGGGTCCCGACGACCCTTCGAGAAATTATTTTTCATAATTTTTACACATTATAACTTTACGTATACTGGCCTTCACCAATATCACAGACTCAAGGGGTCAAATAAGTCGAGGG